>JAJGSR010000046.1:51144-154474 GCA_020745775.1 Theristicus caerulescens
CTATTAGATCCCGCTCAGCCTAGGGGCAATCAGCACAATTTATTACTCGGGTATCGCCTCTCTCCTGCTTCGGAAAGCAATTACCAAAGACGGCAGCGAGCTCGTTAGCAATCGCAGTTATCACCGCCAGCAGAGCAAGCCCTGCGTGCCGTGCAGCGCGGCACAACCGAAAGGAAGAGCGCGCGGCGGCGCCGCACGTCAGCGTGCTTCTCCCGTTGGGTGTCACTGCAGGGCAGCGCACCGGAACGCAGGAGCGAGGCATCCCCCGTGTGGAAAAGCACCGTGAACGGATTAAAACCGTTCCCCGCCCCGAATAAGGCACATTTTTTTAAAAATAAAATTCTTTACATCAGAACACAGAAAGGGAACGGCGCTATCTGTTAGCATTCCCGGGGAAGGAACGAGCTCCACTTCCAGTTTACCTGCGTAACGGTAATTAGCCAGAGGGTGGGATTCAGATTTCTGGGGCGCCCCAAAAAGCAGCATCTCCACAGCCTCCTGCAAGGTTCAATATAAAAAAGGCTTTAGATTCCCCCTCAGGAGGAGCAAAAGGGTGAATTCTTGCTTTCAGCTGTTTTGCTACTTGAGGGATTCAGTCTGCCGTGGGAAGATTTTGCTCAGTCAACGCTTAGCAACGGCGCTCGGGGATCACCCTGCCCCACCGAAGGTTACGGAAATATTTCCTCAATCCGCACGGAAGAGCTTTAAGAAAACAGAACCTCAGGAGGCCGCCGGGGACCGAGCTGTGGGACCCCGCCTGCCACCGCCTCCAGGAGAAGGGTTCTCTCCGCTGGAGTCCTTTTCGGCTCGTCCCTGCCGCAGCAGACGGGCTCGCAGAGCCTCCTCGTGGAGACGCGGCGTACGCCGAGTCCTCGGCTACCTTTGAGTGTTGTTAAATCCCTTCTTCAAAGAACAGGGGGCAAAGCAGACCCGCTGGGGGCTTAACCGGGACCAGAGGCGTCTGCTCGGCACGGAGCGCCTAGGGACGCTGCAATTGTCAAGCACGCGAGGTTTACCCAGAGCAGACCTCGGGTTTTTTATCGAACAGGGCAATTCCTTCGCTCCTGGCGTTCGGGGCGGTCGTACTTATATTCTCCAAATTGTCACGTAATTTACAAGAGACACAACAAGCTCTTATTTACGCGCCAGGACGGGGTCTGCGGTCCCTAACGCAGGCTGCGGCCACAGGCAGCACGCGAGAACGCTGTGCGGTTAGCAAAGAGACCAGCTCCAGCCCGCAGAGCGGGAAACTCGGAGCAACTCCCAGCTCACGCCAGTGACAACGGCCGTCCTGGTTATTCATTACGACCAAAGAGCTGCTTCTTACCAGAATGCTGCCTCGTGCCTCATGCAGACAATGCAAGGCTAGCTCTAGGTTCGTTCCTCCCCCCCGGCATGACGCTGGAGCAGGCCATGTTGAGCAGTTCCGTGACTGCAAATGCAACGAAAGCCAACAGAGAGTCAGTTTCCGTCAAGAAAGGAGAAAAGGTGCGATACGAGACAGGGGGAAAAGAGAACAAGTGCAACAGGCAGACTGGAGACCAAGAAAAGGCACAGAAAACGGTTGGATGTCCCAACTATCCGGGGCTCGCTGTCTCTGCCTTGAGAACAGCTTTGGGACTGCTAACTCCAGAGACAAATCTCCCCCCTTTCGCTGCATTCGTGGCTGCCCCAACCATTTCTCAGGGAAGACGCGACCGAGAGAGTAACAGCTGTTATTTGTTTGCTGTTCCACCGGAACCGAGCAATCTCCGTCCCTCTAACGCTACCACGTGTGAAGGCGGTCGAGAAAAGAAGGGAGAGAATCTGGACATACAAAAAGCTGCTGTGAAAACACGGACTTTTTGAACCCTAGTCGGGGTCGCCTTGGAAGAAAAGCGTTAAAGAAACCTCTGTCCTGCGTTTCCGGGTTAGTCGCGATGTCTCCCCAGGGCTTCCACACCAAGGACGCTGCCTGTTCGTCCGTTTCCAGATGCGATCGAGCCTGGAGGTTCGGTACCTCGGCCTGAAATCGACTTCCGATGTTGATGTGCCTAAAGTAAGGGGAAAGCGGAGGTGAGGAAGGCAAGCGGTGCACAGATACGCCGCGACAGCACGCAGTTACGTACGCACAGGCTTACAAAGAGGGGGTATGCGAGGAGCGAGGCTCGGCTGTAATAAATACGGTACGTATGCAACGCAAAGCATTACTAGCTCTCCTCTAGCAGCTTTTACGGTCACTTCGTAGCACTAACAGCATCACTGCGCTACCCCTGGAAGCCTTTTGTCCCCCATCAATCAAGGAAGTTTGCTCTCCCTTCCTCAAACCCTGACCAAATCTGGGAGGTTCGCTTTGAGACTCATAGCGAGCAGCAACAGAGAGAGAAGGCTGCGACCGCGGACAAAAAAGGTGGTCTGAACATCGTGTTGAAGGAGGGAGGCAGGCATCTCTATTTACGATGCCAGCCTGACTGGTAAACGAAGCCAGTGCCTCACTGGGATAGCACCGGGCATTTTCTTGCGACTTCATTCTGGCCAGCATGTGACAATCTGGCCAAAAAACCTGCTATTAACCTCACCAGCGACGCAGGACAGCGAGAGAATCGGCCAAGCGATAGGATCGTGGGAAGGGGAAGGTCAGTGTCAGCCTCGGAGGCCTGCACAGCCCGCGCGCTGAACCAGCCACACGCTGGCTCCCGAACCGCGGTTCCCTCGTCGCCCATTTCCCAAAAGTTAGCCGTTATTCTGCCACGCCAGAACTCACGGCTGAACGCTGATCTTGGTGGTATCCTTCATCAGGCAGAAGCCAAAGTCCCTGTCCATTCTGCCTGAAAGACACAAAAAAACGCTCAAGATAAAAATCCTTCTGCCGAGACTGTCCTTTAGCCCTCCTTCACCTCCTCATCGTCACAAAGCGCTAACTATTCTCTCGGAATTCCCCTGGTTTCGGTGAAATTGCTCACTTGACGTTTTCACTTGGAAGCTCTCGAGACGGACCATCCGGACACGATTTCCCAGCTGCGTCTGACCACGGGTCAGAAGTCAGCCACGCAGGGATCGAGCGGTTCGGTAGTTTTTATAAGCAAAAGCCAGTATCAGAGCAAAACCCCGTTCACATCCCCTGGTCCACAAGAGCAATCACAAAGTAGAAGTCATCTACTTCTACTTTTTAAAGCCTCCTTTGGAAGGCCCGAGCGGAGCCGGGGCCTGCCCGTATTTGTAGGCACGACGCCTTGGCTCGGCTGCGGTCTCTGAATAACTGCAGACGACAAACCGGCGAGCAGAAGCCGAACCCGGAGGAACACTGCTTCCACTGGGCTGCCGCCTCTGACACGCAGGCGCCCGCTGCAGCATCTCCCGTAGCTCTACGACAGGATTGCTTTGGTGTAACCGCTACGGGTTCTTAATGCTCGGATTAAGAGAAATTTTTACCACAAACTGGCACCATAAAATCAGGTCATCGGTTTACGAGTAACTTAAACTGCTCCATGTGAACGTCCGTACTTCTGCTGGCCTGCACACGGTGCAGCAATTCATCCTACAGGAAGGTGGATACCGTTTTAATTTATAACCTGCCTTGGAGAAAATGACTGCGGGTCAGTTTTCTGTGTCTGTAAGTCCGTACGAGAGCCAGCTGGATTCCTTTCCAGTTCTATTATCTGTTGAGTGCAGACATGAGGATTTTATTACCTAACAGAGTGCTGAACAGCTGGTTGGGATCACCGTTAGCAGAGGAAGAGCAGAGAGTGCTGAAATAGAGGCCCGATCCTTCCCGCACGGGGCTGAGCATCGGAGGCGGCGTGTAAGGAGAGCACTGGAACAAGTCTCTCAGCAGGTGATCCACCAGGAAGACGGGCGAGCGAAGGTTACTCTGGTAACATCCCCCCAGCCCCGGCTGGGCTTCGGGGGCCGCCGGAGGTGGGATAAAAAGCGATTTCAGCCGCGGTTGCCTCTTCCTCTTTTTCTGGTGCAAGCTTTCTTTGAGGTCCTTCCCATCCGGGCCTTCCTTTTCGGTAACCTGGACAAACAATTCCAAACATCCCTCTTTATCACGGAAAAGAAGCGGAACAAGATCAAGGCGCTCGAAAAGAGAGAGAAGAAAGCTTGGAATCGCGTAGGATTTTTATCTGGTTTTCCTCTAGGCTCTCGGTGCCACGATTTGTTATTCCGAGCTCAATAACGAACACCCGATCCCAAAACTGGTGTGCGTGCAGTCAGAGGAGCCTCTGCTCGAGCCCTCGCTCGTACAGACGGCTCTGGGGAAGCCAACAGACACGCTCATGAGAACAAGAGCTGTCAAAAAGAGCCCTCTGCACGTTTTTTTGTAGTCAGAGAGCTGAAAGAAAAAAAAAGTAAATTCTGAAATCCTCTTGAAATTCCTTAAATTGCCTAGTAAAACTCCAAGCGCTTCCCTAGGCTTTAATGCCAAGTATCTGTCCTGCATCCTACTGTTGATACTCCCCACGTCATCTTTTACTTTCATGCAACTCAAGGTGATTAATGGGTTACATACTTCCAATAAATTACTCAGACGGACTCGGGAGCCTTTACCACGTCCATTACCGTAGTAATTACCACCACGGCCATTCCTGCAGCGTTATTTGAATATCATTTGGGGGATTTAAGGGAGCCGTAACGCTAAGCTGCTGGCTAAGCCAGTGAAACTGGCACACCGGTGACCAGTTGCCCGAAGAAGCGACTCCAGCAAAGTCGGCTAACAAAGGTCTTACTGCTAAATCATTAAAATACTCGAGGAACGCAATCGCCACCCACCTCGTTCCCTGCTGGCGAGCTCGTAGCCGTCACCGGTACCGAGACGGGAATCACCAGAGGAGCCACCGTGACGTCCTCCGAAGGCATCTCGGGTTTTGAGGGACAGTGGCCGCCTCCTGCCGCCTCGAGCCACGGCTCCCGAGCGCCGCCGCCTCCCGCGCCGCACACCTTGCCACAAAGACAAAGAGGGGTACGAGGTGCGGCGTCTGGCATCAGCCACCTGAGGACGTCAAGGCGCTTTGCAAACCATCCTTTCACCTCGCTTCTGAGCTGTTCCTCCATTACACAAAATAACGATGATAAATAAGAGCTGCTAGGCTGAGTAAGTTTCTCTAAGCACACCATAATTTAGCGAGAGCCCCGAACAGGAATCCTTATCGCACCGATTCCTTATTATTTTTACAGAGCCGAGCTCCCAGGTTCACACCGTCAGCTAGAACAGTCGGGCTTACATTTTTCACTCACGCTTCACAGCTGTAGAGCAAGGAACATTGCTGGAAATAGCAGCAGCTTTCAAAACAATACAATTACTCAAGGACGCCCGCTACGTAACAACCACCCGAAGGGCTTCAGCAGCGCTGTCGTTCCGGATCCCGCTCTTCTTCTCATCGGAATTTTCAGGACAAAGGTTAAGTTGCTCCACAGCTTTTATCTCCGTACGCTACAGGTTTTAAAGAATCCTCGTGACCTTAATTCAAATTCCTGTGAAATAACAAGCACCGAAGGACCCCGTTTCTCTTTACCTGCTGTTCCTCCGTCCTTCGCGGTGAATGCCATCGTTCGCCACGAAAACACGCGTGGCTCTCCAGGCCGCTCTCGGTGTAAGCCAGCTGGCCGCAGCGCTTGCCGGGAAAGCCGCTTTGACAGTCGCTGCCGTCAGCAGGAGCAGCACCAGTCATATGGCTAAGTGAAAAATCGAGATAAAGGGATGGAAAATTAACATTGTAAAGTTGAACCGCTTTTGAAAGAGAATAATTTAATGCCTATCAAGGTTAGAGCCACGCCTGCGTTTCCTGCCGTAGAGCTCGTTGCGTGCCTGGTTGGGAAATCTCTGCAGCTCCTTTAGCAAAGATGTTAACCGGAGAAAAATCCCAGCGGGACATCAATCACCAGCATTACAAAGATACAGCTTTAAATACGGGACGCGGTTAAGATACCTTCTCTTTTGAGCGGTTACAGGAATTGCACCCCTTAACAGATACGTACAAATATTATTTTCAAAGTTACACACATCGCTTTTTAACCTAAAAAGAATGACCTGCGTTAAAACCTCCAGCAGCATTCCCTTTCAAGATGCGGAATTTCTGAAAGACCCCGTTTTGTGAATGGAAACGCGCGGCATTTGTGGATAACTCCCCCGTGGGAATTCAGCGCTTGGGAAAGGTGACGTCGCAAGTCCTGCGGATCGATTTCTCTCTCCACACGACGAAGAAAGCAAACGAAGCTAAAGCTTCCCAGCACACCGTACCTACGGCCCGGCCGATCCCCGCAACCTCTTCCGACACGGAAACGGAGGACCGGGCAGACCACCAAGGCCGCCTGGACCGGGTAATTATTTTCAGGGGGCTCACCAGGAACCACGACTTTCATTTTTTTCCGCAGAGTGATTAAATTCTTCTTTCTTAATGAGAGACAGCAGCTGCCTTAGCTGCGATGGTCAGCGACACGGCAGGAAAGGCACCTCTGCCGCGGCTGCGCGGGGACCGCGCTGCTGCTCGGGAGGACGTAGATTATAAAAATCCCCTTTCTGCTTGCTGTCTCGCACCGCGAACGGCAAGCTCTCTAGCCTGGGCAGCAAGGTGGCAGAGCCACGCTTTGCTTACAGAGAAAACGCCAGAGGCGTGCGGTCCCTGCACCAAAGGAAAGCGGCAATTACCAAAGAAAAGGGAAGAATGTTTATTTTCTTCAGCAGAGAGAACTGAGTCACAAACTCACTCTAAAATAATAATTAACCATAAAATTAGCTAATCGCTTTTAAAACCTAAATTCAGGGCCTGCCTCCAAGATTATAATGCAGTAACACTCTTTACAGGCAGACTGCTCAGCGGGAACGAGGTGGAGGGCGAAGCCCGTACCCCCCCCCCCCAGTCACCCGGGAAGCCTGCGACGAGGTGAAGCCCTTAACATTATCCTAGATTTCCATTTCTTCACTTCCCGGGTGAACTTTTGGTCTTTCATTGTTGTAATGTATGAAAAGAACAAGCCTGGTCATTCCTTATTACATCCTTAATAGTCTTAAACGTTTCATTAAAGTTACCTCCCTGTCACGCTTCAGTCGCCGCACGACTTTTACGATTGCGAGTTAGAAATTGGGTTGAAAGTCTTGCGGTTCCAATTTAAACACCTATTAATTAGCACAGTCTAAAGCTAGCCAAATGAAAAGGCTATGTGAAATCTCGGCCCCCGAGGGAAAAGAAACGTGCCCGACTAGGTGCTAAAACGAGCTCCAGAAAGCCACCGCCACCCTCAAAACTTCAGCGCAACCTGCTTACCACCCAGCTGGTGAGTTTTCTTCCTTTGCTGCGTTAGTGAGGCTGTAGATATTTCCACCCTGCAGTTAAAGAAACAATAACCAAAAGCAGATGTTATTCTGCCTGCAAGTAAAGCTTTAAAATATAGCCATTCCGTCTTTAAAAAAAAAAAAAAAATCGACTATCGGAGTTGTTTTCTCCGTGAAAATAACGCTTTGCACTTGCACAGCAAAGCAACGCTCATTAACCCATCTCATAAACCATCATTAATAAATTCTCCTCGTAACACTTCGATACATGCGTGCGCACCGTAAGCAGACGCGCAAACAGGAATCCCCGTTTACACAAGGCGGATATCGAACCGCGTTATTTCCACCAGAAGCCGCAGGCAGGGGCGGCCACGCTCCGATTCCTCGGCCACGCGCGGTTCCCGCGCCACGCGCCCGGCTCCGGAGCTCCAGTGACCCTGCCGGGTCAACAAGAGGCACTCGGGAGCAGGACGGGGATTCGCTCGTGCCCCGTGTATCATCCAGGCTCCCAAAAATCTCTTGGAGGTAGAGGAAGGCGAATCCGAGACTCCCCCGAGCCACTGGATTTCTGCCTCGACTGCTGAAGTAACACCCAGAGCGCAGGGAGCCTTTTCCAGGAGCCAGAAAGGAAAGAGGAGCAACACAGGCCGGGTTTAACCTCAGCGCGTCAGAAATGCCCCGTCCTGAGGGCATCGGCGCGACGCACGAGGCGGCAGCGACCCCCTCGGGACAGGACAGGACGCCTTCGCGTCTGCCCGTAAGCACGACGTCCAACTAATAACCAAAAACCACTCAAACCAACCCCAAACATCGGAGGTATTCAGTCCCCAAAACAGCCGCAGCTCATTTATCCCTAACGCAAGCTTCCACAACTACCCTCATTAATATATTTTGACTTTGACCTCCACAGACCGGTCTCTAAAGGCAAGAAGTTCGTTTAGGTCGACTCTCGATCTCCCTGCCCTCCCACAGGCAGCGAGACGCCAATTATTTCCCCTGGGGAAAGCGGTGCCCGTTCCACGGGCGCTGAGCTCGCTGAACGTTCAGGCGTTCGCAGCTTTTGGTTATCGCTGACCTGCGCGCGAGCCCGACCGAGAAGCCAGGTGAAAGGCCTCGTATCGCGTTACTAAACATCCCAAGACTTGATCTCGTTAAATTATTTCTAACCCTTTGGCACTGGATTAATTAGTTAATGGTTTTCAGAGCGCTCTGGGTGCGTAAAGTGCCGCGTAAGGGCTAAGTACGGTCACCGGTGAACCTAGAGCTGTCAACACTAATAAAAAGCACTTAAAAGAGCGCGGGAAGAGAGTAACGGCTCCGAGACGCAAACTCAAACAACGGACCGCTAAAAGCGAAGAAAGAGCGGGCTGACGTACTTGAATCCTGTTGAAAATGGTCAGCCTGCGCGCGCCGCCGGCCGCCGGAGCCGAGGAGAAGGACGCCATGGCCACCTGACTCGGGGGAGCCGCGCAGCCCAGCCCAGCCGTCAGCTTCTCCCTGCGGACGGCGGGCAGACGCCAGGACCGGCCAGCACCCGCCGGCGGTTTCCCGCCTGCCTCCCTGCCACCATCTTTACTCTTCTCTTTTTTAAACGCAGAAGCCTCGTTTTCCAGCTGATTCGAGCTCCCGGAAGAGCGGCTTCCCGCAGCACTTCCAGGCATTGCGCGCTGGAGCTGACCAGGAACAGAGGAGTCTCTTAATCCCACGTACTCTTTCACAGGGGACTGAAAAGCAGGGGCTGCCTGCGCTCCGTGTTTCTCTCCGTCCGATGAAACGCCCTGGAACTGGGGTACGGGCTTTTGGGAAGGCCCTTCGCACTCCCTCGGCTGCGGAAGCTGGGGAGCCAAGGGGGGCGGCTGCTGAAACCCCGCTTGGAAGGGGTTCGCCGGCAGGTTGGTGGCCTCGGGAGCCACCAGCGGGGACGGAGCCAGCGCCTGGGCGTGGGACAGGACCTGCTGGGACTTGGCGATCGCCTGGAAGAGGTGCTGCTGCACCGGCAGCGGCTCCGGGCACGCAGCAGGCTCCTGGGGTTTCGGGAAGAGCTGCCGGGTCTCGCTCTGCAACGCACCGCGCTTCGGAAGCTCCGGAAAAGTCAACTCCCCGGCGTTCTCCCACGGGTGGGAGTTGTGGGTTTTCGCCAACTGAAAGGTTTCCTCAAAACAACCGAGGGCCGACTCACCCAGCGCATCCTCTTCGGCTTTAAAAGGCGCAACGGGGAAAGACAAAGCATCCGGACACTCATAGGTGGCTGGGAATGCGCGGAAAGGTCCGGCTAACCCCTCCGAAACACCCTGCGCTGCGACAGGCGGCTTGTGAGCAAGGCAGACGCTGTTCCTTTTGGGTGTAGCACAAAGCGGCAGGTTTCTTAGCCACTGAACGTTACCGCTGGGCTGGCTTGCGGACGGCTTCTGCCCTCTGAAGACAGGAAAACAAGGCAGGGCGCTGCTGGGACAACACTGCAGCCCCGCGGGCTCCGAGGGCGGCTGGGTTTCCGAATTAAAAGACCTACTGGTCAGATTGTTAACTACATTCTCGCCCGGCGCAATCACAGACACGTTGCCGGGCTTTGTTACGGCACAGACGGCGGAAGAAGCGGCACTCCTTTGGCAAGAGAGGCGATCCTTCGGTACATCGTCTCCTGCGGGCTCTGAAAGTCCACTGCCGCTAGGTGCAAGGCGAGAGGCCTGGCTTGCTGGGGAGGAATCTGCCGAGGCAGGACCCGCGGGCTCCGCGGAGGGCAGGGCAGCCAAGGGAAGCTTCCGATCTGCAAAGCTGCTCACAGCGCACCTCAGCAGGGCTCTTTTGGGCGGGAAAGAGCCCGACTCCGAGCGCGCGGTCAGTCTGTCCGCCGATTTCCCGCCGCCTTGGCTACAGGGACCGGGTGGAAGCAGGGATTCCTCTCTGGCACCTTCCTTAGGAGCCTCCTTCAAGCCGCACAAGCTGTGCTGCAGTTCGTAATGCCGGCGCAGCGAACGGTGATCGCAGTAACTCTTATCGCAGTCTCGTTCCGGGCACACGAAAGGTTTTATTTTCTGATGCGTCAACATGTGCCCGCTCCTGTGGTAAGCAAGAGAAGAAAACATTGCGTGTTAGCGTTTCCAGCTGAAAAAGGAAGTCGTTTTGCACCTAAGCTACTGCAGCTCTTGCGCTTCTGGCATTTAGGACAGCTCTGTCCAAGGCAGAGACGCTGCGCAGGACATAAACCAAAGCAGAATTTGGCCTCTTTTCAGAAGAGGTTCACTCAAGTGCCCCCCCGACTGCTTTTCCCACCGCTTGCTCCATCCCCATCGCCGGCGTCTCTCCAGAAACACAACTCAGAAGGGATCCGAAATCCTCCCCAAATCCAGCGGGATCTCGCCTGTCGGCCCCCCGCGCTCAGCGAGGCCGAAGCGAACCGGAACACGAGTCGGAAGGGATCTCAACCCAGGTTCTGCCTGGGAGCGCGCACGGCCGCGCCTGTCAGCACAACTAAAGTCTGGTTACGATTCTCTCTTGTTTTAGAGTAAAAATTGGCAGAGAGAGAGAAAAAATTCGGCAGGTGTTTTACCTAAACCAACGGGGAACTGACTGTGAAACTGCAGACTCCATAAAGGCGCATTTGAGGACAGAATGGGTTTGTCAGCAACCGCCCCGGTCTGACACAAAGCAAAACGGTGTTTTACTTCGCCCCGCGCTACCACCGCCAAAACCGGACCTACAATAATCCGGTGGAGTTTCAAGAGCTTTTCAGAATTAGTAATAAAAGCTTTATAGCACCGGGACGCGGAGGATTCCAGGCAGCGGTTGCATCGCTAAGCGATCTCTTGCAACAGTTCCTAAAACAGCGGCTGCCAAAAATCAGAAGTTGACTCTCCAGCGCAAACACCTTCCAGGCGATTTCCCCCACGCCAGCCACCAGACAGGAAAAAAACCGACTGGCTGCTGTTGTAGGGCTCAGCATTACAGATTTTTCTGCAGCTGGACAGAAATACACACTTTTGAGGCTTTTCCTGTGCCGGCCCGCTCTGGAAAATTCAAATGCATCTGCTATTGTACCCTAACTTCACAGCGTTTGCTAGCCTGAAAACACGACAAAGCGCCCCAGCTTCTGAAATTGGAAAATAAAGTACTGCAGCAGCCAATCTTATTTACATTTGGGAAAGAAGGCCGCAGCGGCCCTGCGCAATTTTAACGGCGAATGCCTACGTACAGGTGGTCGGGCCGTTTAAAGGCCTTGCCGCAGATGGTACAGACGTGATCCCGTTTCTGGCTGTGAGTCAGGCAGTGTTTGCTGAGAGCGCTGGCGCTGCCGAACACCTTCCCGCAGCGGCTGCAGCCCGGCAGCGAGGTCCGAGGAGAGCCGAGGGGAGGCTTTCCTCTCCCCGCAGATCTGCCGCCTCCTCCAGCCTCCTCCGGACCCGTCAGCGCGGGAAGCCCTGGCTCTGAAGGGAGGGAGAAAGCGATATCCTCAGGTTACTCTTGCGATGACACGCTTCTCACTTTAATAGTAATAAAAATATCTGGGTTTATAACGCTTCCGTCAGAGGGCTCGGGCCCGTGGGTTGCGATGACTGAAAATCTGCACAAAAACGAGGACAAAAGTCCCACAAACCGGCTCCGCCTCTGACAGTTCCCAGCTCTGGAGCTGCTGTATTTCTGGGGTCTCCGCAAACACCTAAACCCACGCCCCACCCTCACACAAGTCTCATCCTTCGCCGTTTCGGACCTGGTCGTAACGAATTTTACCATTTTCCCCTCTTTCTTGGGAAAAGAGGGAGGAAACGAGACAACTCCTACCCGCTTTGTTCGTTTTATCTACAGCAATTTGACCAGGTGATAACCCAGGCACTTCCCGCTGGATTGGACTTTGGGAGACAATCCAAGGTTCCCCACCCACCAGTACGGAATGAGCCATTACGAGCTGTAATTAACTGGCGAATCAGTAGAAACGCAGGCCCCGATTGTCAGGAGAAAGCCTCATTTTCTTACTCGAGCCCTGCTAGTTACCCATTTTCATTTGTTTTGTTTTCAAGCCACCCAAACAGAGCGCGCTTTTATATACATTAGCAATTAAGTTATCCATTCCCTCCAGAAGAGCGGTTTAGTAAAGGCGCTCTCCTTGCGACGGCAGACCTAGAAAAAGCCCATTTTGCTTAATCCATTTCACAGAGAATTTGAAATGCAGAAAGAATTAAACAGAATGCCTCCTCTCTGCTCCAGGGAAAGCCAGTAATATAGATGTTTGCAACATATTTAGCAAATCTATCATTTTAATGCCGTCGCGTCTTCCATTTCCAGCTGGAGAGCAGGTTGAAAGGACTCTCGAAAAAAAAAATATTCCTGTCTAGGGTATAATTTTAAGAAAATAGGACAGAAGTGAAACTCGTGTCAAAGAGAGGTGTTATAATTATTATCATCTTCTGCAGCCTTACCAATTTGAACGTCATTTTACAGGTAAAAGGCAGCAAGAAGCATTTTTGAAGTGCTTACTGATTAAAAAACCCCCACATATCCACCTCTTTACCCCAAAAATATTTCCACGTAATGGACTCCGCCACCTATATAAAGCTACTAAATAACTCCGGCTGCGTTGATCTCTAAGACCCCCTTCAAAATAACTGAGAACGCGGAGTCCAGCGTGCTCACCGTGCTGCCAGGGGCGCGAGTCAGACTCATCGAGGAGCTGAACGGCGTCGCGGTCCTTCGCCGGGTACAGCGAGAGCGCGTTTAAATCGGCCTCCAGAGCATCGCTGCCCGCGTCCGCAGCTGGAAGGCCAGGCGCCGCGTCCAAGCTGCTCAGCCCCGCGTATGTCACGTCTTTCACGTTTAGGCAGAAATCGTGGTTGAGAGCCTCGCTACAGACCAGCCCCTGGCTTTCGGAAAATCCAGGGAGGTGCATCTCCAAATTAACGGCATTCTCGTCGCCGAAGGGGTACTGGTCCATGCCTGCTGCCGACCTTACGGCCAGTTAAACGTGGGCTCGTTTCCACTCAGGGGTGCAAGGACAACGACCCTCCTAAACAAAATGTAAAAAGGCAAAGTTAAATAAAATTTGTTGTTATCCAGCAAA
This sequence comes from Theristicus caerulescens, assembly GCA_020745775.1. NCBI lineage: Eukaryota > Metazoa > Chordata > Aves > Pelecaniformes > Threskiornithidae > Theristicus > Theristicus caerulescens. Next base: position 64,446 of record JAJGSR010000046.1, read on the forward strand.
CCCTAACCAGCAGCGCAGCTGGCAGAGCCACTCTAGGGCTGGGTTTGGAGGAGGGAGGGGGATTTCCCTGAAGAAAATGCTGCTCCTGGCCTCGCAGGAGGCTGTGGGGCTACTCTGGAGCTAGGTTCAGAGGACTGAGGGGTTTTCCTTGAGGAAAATGCTGCTCCCAGCCTTGCAGGAGGCTGTGGGGCCACCCTAGGGCTGGGGGAGTGAGGGGACTTTCTCCAAGGGAAAATGCTGCTCCCGGCCTCACAGGGGGCTATAGGACCACCCTAAGGCTGGGTTTGGGGGAGTGAGGGGGCTTTCCCTGAGGGAAATGCTGCTCCCAGCCTTGCAGGAGGCTGTGGGGTCGAAGGAGGGAGAAGGGCTTTCCTTGCGGAAAATGCTGCTCCCGGCCTCACAGGAGGCTTTAGGACCACCCTAGGGCTGGGTTTGGGGGAGTGAGGGGGCTTTCCTTGAGGAAAATGCTGGTTCCAGCCTCACAAGAGGCTATAGGACCACCCTAAGGCTGGGTTTGGGGGAGTGAGGGGGCTTTCCCTGAGGAAAATGCTGCTCCTGGCCTCACCGGAGGCTGTGGGACCACCCTAGGGCTGGGTTTGGAGGAGCAAGGGGGCTTTCCTTGAGGAAAACGCTGCTCCTAGCCTCGCAGGAGGCTGCAGGGCCACCCTAGGGCTGGGGCTGAGGGAGTAAGGGGGCTTTCCCTGAAGGAAATATTGCTCCAGACCTCACAGGAGGCTGTGGAGCCACCCTAGGGCTGGATGTGGGGGACTTTTACCTGAAGGAAACGCTGCTCCCGGCCTTGCAGGAGGCCGCAGAGGACCAGAACTCCTGAGGGGGGGTGTGGCTCTCCGTGAGGAGAGTGCGTGGGGAGGAGGGAGAAGGCTGCCCCAGGGCCGGGGCTTCTCTTTGAGGGGAAAGGGAGGCTGCAGGCACCTGTGTGGGGCTGGAAAGGAGAGGAAAAGAGAGGAAAGGAGCAGGGGTTCTCTCACCAACGCCGCCGCCTTCACCCGTCGCCTCGCGGCCCGGCCCTTCCCGCCCAGCCGGCGGCGCATGCGCACGGCGTCACGTGACGGGGGAGGGACTGGCCGAGGCGGGAAAAGGCGGGAGGGGAAGGGAGGGGCGGCGCCATTTTGTCGGAGGGGAGGGAAAGGGGTGAGGGATGAGCGGGTCGGGGCAAGGACGGCGGGGAAGAGGAGGAAAGAGGGAAAAAGAGGAAAAAAGAGGAGAGGTGTGTGGAGGGGGGAATGGCGGGGGTGAGCTTGTGAGGGGAATGGGCGTTAGCGGCGGGGAGAGGTGAAGGAAAGGAGGCTCGAAGGGATGCGAGGTGCCTGAGAGAGAGGCGGCCCCGGAGGGAGGTGAGTGGAAAGGGTTGTGTGTGAAATAAAGGTTTATGTGTGAAATAAAGGTTTAAAGAAACGAGGGGATGGTAAAAAGGGTGGGTTTGGGTAGGAAACAGGGGGTTTGGGTAGGAAATAGAGGGGCAGAGTGGTGGTGGGCATGGAGGGGGGTATGGGAGGGCTTGGGGAAGGGGGTGGGAATGTGAGTTATGGGGCAAAACTCTGAGAAAGGACAAGTGTAGGAAAGGACTCATCTGAGCATATGGTTTTAGCTAAGTTTCGAGTAGAGAACAACCAAATGTGCCTCTTGGCTGGGCGTTTTAGCGGCTGGCTTTGGATAAATTATTTATCCAGCTTGATTGTTCCCCTATGAAGTGGGAATATTGCTTCGCGGGGTAGCTGTTACCCCTCAGTAACTGCTGGCTGTAAAGCACCAAGAAACCCAGTGTTCAAAGTGAAAAAAGGTAGGGTGTTGCAGCTCATCAGGATATCTCTAAGCGCTGTTCCCAAGCTATTTTCAGTACATTTCTGGGTTTTTTTTTCCCCCATTTATTTCTTTCATGTTATGATTTTAAGGAAATTACTTAGGTTAATTTTAGCAGGATGTCCTTCTGTCCCAGGATGAGTGCTAGGCCGCTGCTCCATCCTTAATTGTAATAATGCTTTAATTGTACCAGCAAAAAAGCTCTCATTAGTGTGATGGTCTTCATCTGGCCGATCCAGGTGGCTCCTGGATCCTTTTAAAGCAATTTGGGAGAAGTGGGAAGGAAAAAAAACACCTGAAAGTAAATAAATGATGCTGTTTTAAATCAGAAAGGTGTCGCAGCAGCTCCTGCTACTGCAGTCTAGTGGTTAAAGCAGGAATCACCTGCAGGGAGATGAACAAGCCTGTAAGTGTTCGGGCATTATTACATAAAAATGGTATGTAATTCTGTTAGTCATCAGCTGTGTATTTTAAGCAAACCTAAAAATAGCAGCGTTTGGGGGTTTTATTTGTTACGACTCTGCTATGCCAAGTTCCTCTCCAGGGTGAATGTTCGTGTCCACGTGGGTATAATACTAATTAATTAGCGCGCTGCGTGATACGACTGACGCGTTATTCCTTCGGAAGAGGGGTTTTACCTAACTTTGGTCGGCGTGAGCGGGTCGTTTCGCTCCGCCGCGGGATTTTGCCTGTGTTAAAGGGAGGTTTTCCGCCCCGAGGGAGCGCGGAGCTGGGGCAGGAACGCGTCTGACGCCCCAGCGCGTCGCTGCAGCGAAATCCCTCGCGGCTTCCCCTCGTCCTCCGGCGCATCAGCCACGCTCAAAGCGTTTTTGCTGCCTGAGGACCGCTTCTTTGACCGATTGTAAAGTTGCCGTTGTGAGAGACAAAAAAAATCTTTACGACGATGCATTAACGCTTCCCACTTGAGATCAGCCCCGTGTTTTGAGGGCGCTGTTGGTAGCAGCATCCTTCAAGGAAAGAAGCTCGTCTTGTCCCGTGGGTTAGTCGAATTATCGCTTACGGTGGCTTTCTGCCAAGTGGGTTTTTTGGTTGTTTTTTTTTTTTAAGGTACGGCAGACTCTGCTCAATTCCTTTTGGTGCTATGGGACTGAAAAAAAGGAGATAGTCGAGCGCGAGGGTGCGTTGCGTAGCTTAAATGTTGGGGTTTTTTTTGTAAGCGCTACTGACGGTGGGGTTCATCATCTCCTTTTCCCCCTCCATGATAAAACAGCCCGGAGTCCTGATCCTCTTCCGGCACCGTACCCGGTCGACGGCTCCCGGCGAGGCCCGGCATTCCGGCGGAGCCACGGCGGAGACGGAGAGCGGCGGCGAACGACGGCGGCGGCGTTCGGCTGGGCTGGCGCCGCGCTTTTATGGCGTAATGCACCAAAATAAACCCCCGCGAGGTCCCACCCAGGTACAAACAGAACGTATATCCAATTCAAATCCAGCCAATCCAGGGGTATAAACAAAGCCCCAAGCCCGGCCTCTCGCAGATTAATTACTCGCACTGGTCAATCACATCTAACCCGCCTAATCAGGGCGCGGGCAAGGCGCCTGGCCCTGCCTACCCCTGCCTGCACCCCGCCAATCGCCAGCGGAGCCTCCTCGCCGGCTCAACCAGTTTGTAACTGGGATGTCGAGGACCCTGGGCTGGGCTGGGCGCTGGGCTGCCCGGGCGTGCCGGCAGGGAGGCCCGGGCCGGCGCCGCTTGGGGCTTTATCCCACCAAAAACCCAGCCTAAACCCGGCAAATGTGGGTTTTTTCCCAGCTTGCCTTGAGCAGGAAGCAGTTTTTAAGCCTTGCCTTTCAAGACTGACACTTGTTAAATCCAGTTTTCTTCTTTGTAAGTGAATATATGTAAAGGTAGCCTTTGCAGTGTTTTAAGAAGTGTTAAATCCCTCAAGCGCTACCTCCGAACGCCCCTCTGCGTGCTTCGCTCTGGACCTGTGACTTAAAAACGCAGGATCAGACCCAAAACGGGACAGGCCTGTGACAATTCAGTAACGAGGAGTGCGCGTATCGCAGGCAAACCCGCTCCTCCCCTCCTGGTTTTATTCCAGACTTTTTTATTTTTCAGCCAGGATTCAGGAATTAGCTGGAGAAATTTTATTTTATTATTTACGCCGGCAGAATCTAGGCAACAAATTTTATCCGAGAAAGCCGTTTGCTGTTCGACGACGTAAATCAGCCCGTCGTCGCTCCTTTTGCTCCGCCGATAGTGCTTTCGGTGTCCTGCGCGTGTGTTCTTTGTCCGGGTGACACAGCCCCGAGTGTATTCAAAGTAATCGAGGGCGTTTTATGGGTTTGTTTATCTATAAAAAAATCCTTAGGCAACTGTAATTAAAAAACTGGGTCCTCAGAGCTGCCCGTGGGTCGTGGCCGGCCCAGTTTGGGGGTTTTCTCTCCCCACCGGCTGCGGCTTTGCCGTATCGGTGCAGAGCTTTCCTTGAAATTAAATGCTTTTTAGAAAAAAAAGAAGCGGGGTGCGTGCTGGCTGGGGGTTTCGGGAGCGTCGATCCAGTCGTGAGCGCTGCCGGGTGGTCGTTTTTCGCTGGATTCGGTGGATAAAACGTTAATTTTTCTCCCAGCAGGGCCCGGTTCTGCCGCCACCGACCCACGGCGGGACGCCGGGGGTGACCGCCTTCCCCCGCAACGACGGCGAGGCCGCTTCGCCCCGCAGGTAACCCCCGTTTTTGGGGTGGGGGGCTTCCCGCTCAGCCCCCCTTTAACCCTCGGATTATTTCCACCCGCGTGAAACGGGCGCCCACGCGGGGGGGATTTGGGGCGGGGAGGGGGGGGTCTCCGGAACCGGTTGCCTTGGCTTTGCTGGGCCTTCCCTAGCAAAGCCGAGCCTTTCCCGGCGCGGCTGAGCCCGGCCTAGCAAGGCCGGACCCGGGGCGCAGCTCCTCGCCCGGAGGGGGCGTGGCGTATGTAAATGAAGGGGGGGGAGGCCCGGTTTTGGGGGGGGGGTGCGGGGTGTGCGTTAATTTTCGCCCGCCCCGGCCGGGGTCCGCCGGTGCCCCCCGCCGTCCCCCCCCTCCCCGGCGGCGGTGGCGAGCGGGGAGCGGGGCTGGCGATCAGGCAGCGCGGCGAACCCCTATGTGTCGGTGCCTCGGCGGGGTCCTGCCTCCGGAGCCCGTGCGGGGATGTCTGGGAGACCCCGCGCCGACTGCTGCTCAAACATCACGGTGAGTTTCTTTACAATGCAGCGATTTCGCTTTAAATCGCTTTAACTCCGCTACCTGCCGAGGCGGGCGGGGGGGGGGGCCGCCCCCTCCGCGACCACCCGCCCCGCCGCCTCTTTTCTCCCCATTCCCCGCGCCCCGGCCCCGCCGCCCCCGGACAGCCTCCCGGTGCGGCGGCTGCGGGTCACGTCTCCGGAATACAATGTACCTCCCCAAAAGGAGACGTCGCCCTCTATTTAGCCCCCTCTCCTCCACACGCACCCCCCCGGCCCCCCAAAAAAGGGGGGCGCCGGCAGCCCCCCCCCCCCCCCATTTCCCTCCGCCGGTCGCCGCCGCCTCCGGGAAGCGCCCTGCTCGTCGCCGCCTCCTCCCGGGCTCGGAGCGGGGGGGGGCTCGGGGAGAGGCTGCCGTGGCTCGGGGTTGCCGTCTCGGTTGCGGAGCTGCCGCCGGGCCTCGGTTCCCCCCCCCTCCGCCCTCTTCGTCCACTCCTCTTCCTCCTCCTCCCGGGGAAGAGGCAGGGATGCCCTGGGATGGGTCTGGCAGCGGAGGGTTTGCGATGTCAGGATTAAAAACCTCCGTCCCCGGCGAGGCGCCGCGGCTCCCCGCCTGGGAAACGGCAAACTTGGGCTCCGGCCTGCTGCTGCGAGGCAGAGCTCGCCCCTCCGCACCGCTTTTTTGGGGGGAAAACACCCTGCGCCGGGGGGTTCTGCTGGTAAAACTTAACTACGTGGCTTTTGGTGTTAAATGGGTGCCTCACGACGCGGTATAGCTCCCAAGTTTCTCCTCGGTGCATTAAAAATACATCAGCTGAATAAACTACAGTTCGTTGCTCTTCACGTTCTTTTCTGGTGTTCATTCCTCTGCCGCTCGCAGCTTAATTTCGAAACGTATTTACCATTTATATAGTGTTTTTGCCTTTTTGCGCAAACGATTCCGGGCGTGTGGTCGTGGTTTTGGTTTCTGTGGGCTCTGTAGTTTTCTTGATATTCGAATACAGCACGCCGGCTCTCTTTTCCGGGTGGTTTTTCCCTCTGTTTTGGCTAATTCCATCTATCCCGCCTGCCCTCCTGGATTTCTGGTGCCGGTTCAGTCTCTGGATGCCTGGATGTGCTGTTCACCATCCTAACTTTTTTTATTTCGCTGAAGAGTAGTAGTTGAGTGGCTGGAAGGGGTATTTGACCCAAAGGGAAACTGAGGCACGGGGGGGGCTTTGGGGTTTGTCTTTCCCCCCGAGTTCAGGTGCAGCAGGACTTGATATCGAGCGCGGACTCGTCCTGCGTGATGGACTCAAACGGCCGTGGCCAAAACTGTGCTCTCAAGGGTATTTCTGTGGCCACGGCGCCCATCGGAGCTGCCTGCGCCGTGCCGGGGGTGCGAGGAGGGTGCTGGGCCGCCGGGGTGCCGTGCCGAGGGGCTCAGGGCCAGTATTTGCCGTAACGATGTCATTTTTGTGCTGCTTCCTCATCCCCGATATCTGTGTTGACGCTTTCTGTTTACATTTGAACACTAAAATATTGAACTTCCTTGCTGTCAGTTCTTTGACACGTAAACTAATTGTGATCTTTGATTTTTTTAATTATTATTATTATTACTATTATTATTATTTATTATTATTATCTCTAGAATGAGAGGGCAAGGTAGTAGGGGCACCTTTACCCTGACTGTTATCCAGCACGATTTGGTGTTTAACTTCGGCGTAGCAGGCAGGTGAACGACTCCTCTCAGACCCCTGGCAGCCAGCGTTTTGCAGTCCCGAATCTGTTGATTTTTGTACAAATCGCGTCCTTTGCTGTCGAAAGCCCGGCTCTGTCTCTGAGCTCCTGCTGCCGCAGCAGCCCAGACCCATGCAGCTGCTGGAACCGGTCGGTGTTGGGTCGCCGTCTCTCCATCCTCAGTTTCTTCCCTCTTTTTTGGAAGGAGCAGCGAGGGGTGAGGAGGGGAAGCAGCATTCCGCTTCCAGAAGGAGGAGAGGAGTTGATCCCTCCCGGCCGTGCCTCCGGGGCCGCAGCTCAGGCCCCCGTGGCGTTTCCACCAACGCTCTCGGCAGCGACCAAGCTCCTGCCTTTTGCCAAATATTATTTTGTTGCTTCGGTGCCGATCTGTGTGCCAGCTGGGAGCTGGAAGTTCACCCCCCCTTTTTTTTTTTTGCCATGAACGCATTTCTCGTAGCAGGCAGCTAGGGACACTTGGACAAATCGAGACTAAAACGTGGTAGCCTCGTTAGTTTATTTGGATCCCAATTATCGTAGCGTCCCCTGTCTTAAAGCCAAACGCGGTCTTTATTTCAGAGCATTATAGGTGAAATTTTAAAGTGATGCGCTTGTCTGATCTCTCCCCGTCCCCTGCGCGCACGTACGCAGCCTGGCTAGGAACTGTGAGTAAGAGTATGGAGGCTGAAAGTACAGTCCTGCCTAGTAGCCCCCGAGTAGGAGTGGGGGCTAGGAGTCAAGTCCTGCCTAGTAGCCCCCGAGTAGGAGTGGGGGCTAGGAGTCAAGTCCTGCCTAGTAGCCCCTGAGTAAGAGTGGGGGCTAGGAGTCAAGTCCTGCCTCGTAGCCCTCGAGTAGGAGTGGGGGCTAGGAGTCAAGTCCTGCCTCGTAGCCCTCGAGTAGGAGTGGGGGCTAGGAGTCAAGTCCTGCCTAGTAGCCCCCGAGTAGGAGTGGGGGCTAGGAGTCAAGTCCTGCCTAGTAGCCCCCGAGTAAGAGTATGGAGGCTGAAAGTAAAGCCTGCTGTGGTAATACTTTTTTTTTTTTTACAGAACTGCAGCTTTCCCCTAGAAAACACTATTTGCACAGATTCACGCTTCCCTCTCCCATAATACTCAGCCATGTAGATACTGGGGGAGAAATCCCGTGACCTGAAAGCGCGCGACGACCGTTCTCCTCTTTCTCTCCGACAATATGTGTGACCGAGTCCTTTCTTCCCGTCACTTTAATAAAAACCAGAGGGGAAATCATCTCCAGGGCCCATCGTGTGCGAAAGACTTTGCACCAGAAAACGTTTTGGCGACAAATAAAGTAAACATCCTCCGTGCCTGCGAGCTGACGCCTCGCTCCGGCGATGTCACGTTCTCCCCGAGACTCCTCTGCCTCGATGCGGATGAAAAGGATGCGCTCCTGCCTCTCGCGTTGCAGGGAAACCCTAAATAATACCGCATCCTGAAGGGATTTAGTCCTTAAGTGTCTCGTGAAGGCTTTTTTGAGTAGAAAGAGGCTATTTCTGTAAGTCTGAGGGCAGCTGGAGCGTGGCAGTGTTTTACGTGGAGCTTTCCTGGGGGCTCGATGCCGGTTATCTCGTGTGACGTGTGTCCCGTTGTGTGGATGAGGCTGGACTTGGAGAGCGCTTTCCTCTTTTTTCCCAAGGAGAAAAAACTCGAGGGGAATGGTTTGTGGCTCGGCCTTTCTTTCCACTTGGGTTTTCACGATGCGAGAGACTTAATGCTAAAATTAAGCCTCTATAGGAAAGAGAAACTTTCAAAATACAGCCTCAAAATCGTCACGTTAGCAGAGTAGGATTCTCCTCGGTAGCTAAATTTCATCCTGTGGCAGAGTGGAATTTTTGATTTAAGCAATGGGCAGATTGCCATCGCAGGCATGAGCTGCTCCGTTATCGCACTCTCACTTTTTTACAGGTATTTTGGTGCGGAGCTTGATATTTCCGTATGAACCGGTGAGCTTTGAGCGCGTACTCTTCCCCTGTCTTTTTATGTTTTCGCAACCTTTTCCTGCTATCTCATCAGAACGGGTATATTAATGTCAAAACACACGGCTTTAAAATACGGCTGTTGGCCTGCGAGCGGCTCCGTATGCAGTCTCGGTCCTGTTGCGCTTGCTTTTTCCCTCTGACCGTGATTTGGGTACTAAAACAGCGTGGCTGGAAGCTCGTCCCTTAATTCCCGGGGGCTTCAGGGAGATGAGCCGTGAGCCCACGGCCAGCTAATTGCCTTCCCTTCGTTGAGTCTACCAGGACTTCTTGATTAACAGCCCCCTAATGCTAAAAGTTAGCGTGGGCTGAGAATAAATGCCCCGTCGAGCCTCGGCGGGGTTAGAAACGGTTTCAGACCTGCAAAGGGGGTCTGAGGCGCGGAGCAGAGGGGAGATTTCTGCCGCTTTCTGCCAGAATTCACCGGCAAAATCGCGACACGTGCCAAAAATCTCCGGTGCGAGCAGGGCTTGAGCCGTCCCCGTCGCGAGGACGGCGGCCGCCCGTCGGTAATCTTATTGGCGGTATCGGCGGAGCAAGTGATTGCTATGGAGACTGAGCTATCGTTTCATCTCTTGAGGTGGTCCTTCCAGCCCAGGCCTGTTGGCGAAGCCGAGCGGGGAAAGCTTTTGTTCTTCTTGCCCGTTTCCTACCTGCTCCCTAAATAAAGGGAGGGCTGCGGCTTCCAGGGCTGTCAGGCGAGCGCCTCTCGCCCACCCCGCCGCAGGCAGGCTCCAAACACCACTCCTTCACCTTTTCCCCTTTCCCCCCGCGTCGTCTTCCTTTCGCAGAGAGTTCGTTCCCCCGAGTAATCGGGGAATTGCGTTTCTGTTCTGACACAGAGCCTGAGGAGGGTTTTTATAAATCAGCTGCGGGTGAGACTGCGTCCTTCCCTCTTCGGTAATAAAAGAAGCGACTCTGGGAGCAAATCTTCCATCGCCTGCGCTACCCGTGTTCATTCAAAGTTAGTTTGGGCTGCAAAAAGCCCCAATTTGGAGGCGCTGCCCTGGTATCGAGTTAAACACATCGGCCCTTGTTAGCATCTGCGGGTTGTCTGTGTAGAAGCGTTGTTTCTTTCCCTTTTCTTGAGTAATATTCAACGTCGCCTGTCAGCCGCGGGTTACCTGCGATGCCCGTTCGGCCTCAGGACCGCGTCGCCGCTAGCTGGCGGCTGCGGAGCTTGCGCCCGTCGGGTATATAGGAAGCTCCTGCGGGGAGACGGAACCGTGGAGCGGGTGGTAGCTGACGAGGCCTGTCTCGTCCAGGAGGTAACGAACCAGGGGAGGTACGGGTAGCTCTGCTCCTGCCGCCGTGTCCTTTGAACACCGCTGGCCGTCCCCGTAACCTCGGCCAGGGGTATATGGAGTACCTGTGCGTGGGAGATGCCTGTGCGCCGAGTTACGTCCCGTCTCCGCAGGCGGAGAGGAGGGTCTGGCGCAGGCAGAGCTCTCCCCCGGGCAGCCTTTCTCCGGAGCTGCTGCTTTCTGTTCGATAGAAGAAAAGCGAGCGTCCTGCGCCGCACCTCTCGCTCTTCACCCGGGCGAGAGCTTCGGTTCCCACCTACGGTGACTTTCAGCTGTCTGCCTTGCCGTCTGGCCCGCCCGGCGCGCAGAAACGCTGCCTAGATCGTACCGGCACCCCAGCAAACCCCCCAGTATCCCTCCCTGTTAGCAAAGAAGTGGAAAACCGGCCCAAAATTTCTTAATCGTGCTTGGGTTTTATACCTAGCGTCGGGCCGTTGGGATGCAGTTTGGGTCTCGGTGACGGTATGGATTTGTCTTGAATGTTGCTATCTGATAGCTGAAATGTTTCAAAGCCCTCAAACGGGGAGTTAAAGCCAGAGCCATCGCGCGCTCCTGGGGCTGGCGGCGGTGCCTTCGTGCGAGCGGGAGCCCCATCTTCCTCCGTCAGGGCCCCGTTACCCTCCTGGCCAGCGGTGGCTGGGCAAGGACTTGACAAAGCTTGAAAAACTCGGTTGCCTGTTTCCCGTAGGCCTGAGCTAATGAGGGTGAAAGATGCCTTTGCCGTTCCTCGTGCTCCCCACGGCCGCCTTCCCCATGCGGTATAAAAACGGGAGCCGTTTGTGTGGTGGCTGGCTCCGGATGGATACGAAATGGCACGGGCTGCCACTCTCCAGGGCAGCTTTGTCCCCCTCCGAGCTGCTTTTCCTTTGAGCCCCGGCTCCTGCGCTCCCCCCGGGCCCTTGCTCCTTGCCTTCTCCGGCAGCAAATTGACCTGATTTTTGTCGTTTTCACTGCTGTCCGGAGAGAACAGAAAAATCAGCCGCGAAAACAAGACTCTCCCGTGGCTAATGGGAGCAGCCGCCGAGGCCGTAGGACGGGCTGGCTGCAGGCGGAGGGCAAAAATACTTTAGTTTACATTCAGTGCATGTTTGAAAGTTGTTCCTGCTACCATAAGTAGCTGAAACATTCATTGTGGTTTCCACGAAAAGGTCATAGATCTGCGCGTGATGAGGCATTCACCTGCAAAAAGCTTTTTTTTTGGCTCATTTCGGACAACGATTTCTGAAGAGAAGGCTTTGAAATTGTTGGAGAACTTAAGAAAACTATCAACGTTTATTTTTTTTAATCAGTTGTCATTAAAAGTGGTTGCCACTGAAGGCTTTTCAGCCAGCCTCTGGGGAGATATTACAGGTTCAGACCCGATACCTGTGTGTAGCTGAGTGTATTTCTCCTGTTTCTCTTATTTCTTTCTGAAATTTGCCCCCCTAAAAAAACCCAGCATCCTGCTATGATAGTAATTGCCCCGGTTTTGCGCGCCCGCTGTCGGAGGTGCGTGCAGCCGTGGGGAGGACCTGCCTTCGCGTCCGATTCGCCTCTTCTGCGGGCCGAGGCCGGGCGTCCGCGAGGGCTGCCGCACCTTTCCCTCGCAGAAAAACACCTTTACGATACGCTGGGCAGCAAAACGATGAGCGCCGTCTGTGAGTTTGAGCCAAAAAGCAGGCCAAACCGACCCGCGACGGCTGCTCGTCGTCTAGGTAAATCGGGAGCGGTGGTTCCAGGCCGGGAGCGGCGTTTCTCCTCCGCACGGCAAGTGTTTGCCCAGCTCCTTTCCTGCATCCTCTTCTCCAGCCCCGGAAAGTTTCCCCCTCCTTCCCCGAAAAGCCAGCACTTTGCCTCCCATTGTATTCCTCCTCCTCCTCCCGCTGCGGTCGAGGGAATGCGAGTCTGGAAATGATTTCGAGCAAAAAAGCTCCAAGTAAATCCCGCGCAGGGGGAGGGGAGGGCGGGCGGCCCGGGACGGTGCGAGTCCCCGCCGCCGCCGGGAGGAGAGCGGTTCCTGACCCAGAAACGGGACGGTTCCCGTCGACGCCTCGTACGGGGCAGCGCTGGCAGCGTCCTCGGCGCAGCGGTGTCTCGTCCCTCCTGCCCGTGCCAAGGGAAGAGCCTGAAAACACAGCGATGCTGAACGAGTTACGGTGACGCGAGAGAGGAGGAGAGCTTCCTTTGATGGATTTAATCATTTTTTTGAGTACTAGTTAGCCTAAAAACTGTACGCAAATATCTTTACTTTGTTTTTAACGGTGCTCCCATAGGAAGAAACGTCCAGGGTTGCTCTCGAGCAGCCCCGACCTGCAGCTGCCGTCTGCTTGTGGCTCGAGGGAGCCAAAGTCGGGGTTTTCCTCCTCCTCCTGCCGCTCCCCGGGCAGCCTCGGCGGGGAAGCGGGGAGTCTCGCGCGCTCTCGGATTCTCCACCTGTAAAAATGGAAACGGCGATAAGACGCTTCAAGCTTCGGGTGTGCAATTAGGAATCGGCTTTCCGTCGTGGAGAATAATTTCCCAGGGAGGGAGGACGTAAGTGCAAAATCGCCCGTTTACGAGTCTCTTGCCTTCGCCGCTTGAGAGCATCTACCAAAAGAGTTAGAAAATCGTTTTTCCTCCCCACGTAATCTTTGTAGCTTTAAAAAAAAAGACGACATCGCTGAAGGAAGGTGCGTGGACTTTGGTTCCTCCGGGAGTCGGGGCAGGGCCGTCGGCTGTTTGCGTCTCATCCCTGCGGGATGGAGGAGCGGGCACGACGCTCCCGCTGTACCCACCCGAAGGGCTGGAAAGGAATCGGAAGCTTCGTGAACCCTAGCAGCTCGCCGCTGCCATTCGCTCACCTTACCTGGGAGAAGTAAGAAAAGCAAAGCGCCCTGGGACCGCTCGGAGCATTTCAGGATCGGGCTGGCGCGCGTTCCTCCACGCGCGCGTCGGTACGGCACCAAACGCCGCGATAAACGCGGAGCGTGGTGTTTGTCTGGGTATTCGGAAGCTAATCCTAACGGAGCCATCCTGAGGAGCGTACGAGGAGGAATTCTACGGTGCGGCGAGGGACAAGTGTCTCCGGAGTTTCTTACAAGAGTACTTAATGTAAAAAATGTAACCTTAGTCCCCTCGACTTTGCCGTGTTCGCTCGAGATTCGTGGGATCGGAACTCCTGGAGCCCGTTCAAAAATGCGGTAGTCACCCCTGATGTAATGGAAGATGGGGTTTTCCTGTCTGTTTTCAGTGAAGCCTGAGGAAATTGGGCGCTCCAGTTTCAGGGGAAGCTGGAAACCCAAATTCCTTGTGGCTGGAATTTTTAAAAGTGCTGTAATCTGTAAAATGGGTATAATATTACCGGCGTCCTTCGCAGCACAGGAGGAACTCGAGTTCAACTCTCTGCAAAATGCCGCAGCCGCTTTACTGCTTTATATATTTGTGGTGTTTGTCACAGAGAGCAAGCGCTTTTTAAATTTTTTGCTAACTTCTAGATGATAGGAAAGCAATGAGGGGCAAAGACAGTTATAACTTGTTTATTATACTCCTGGGGTTATATTTCTAGATAGTCAGCTGCAATATAATGTTTATAAATCAGTTCCTCAGAAAACTTACAATTTAACTATCAGCTGTCGTAGCTGATAACAGAACTGCTAAAATCATCAGCCCCATTACTCTTATTCAGACTGAATTCCCAAATATGCAAACTGTTTTTGTTCTAGGAGCAGCAGAAAACGTTAGCGGGACCCGCGGCCGGAGCGCGCGCGTGAATGAAGCTACAGGGGAGCTGAGAACCGCTTATTTAGGGCAGCACGCGTTGCCGAGGACAGGGTGGGCCGATTAATTTTAGAAGATAGACACGGGCTTGGGCCGTTTCTGGGGAATTTGAAGTACCCTTCTCTGTCCTTTAGCTCTTGTACAGTTAGATGCTCGATCTGTTTAAACTCTCTCGCTGCGCTGCAAGAGCCGCTGCTGTTCCTTACGTGTAGCAAGTTTTATTGCAGGGAATTCCAATCTTAACCCTTTAATTGAAAATGAGCGTATTGCCAGTTTTCCCTGAGAAGGGAAAATTCAGGTTCTCCTCGGAAGAGACAGGCCGGCAGATGTGTTGAGAGAGTGCAGGTTGCTTTTGATGTCATCCGAAACAGCGGTGTGTACAGTATCGGGCACGATTTGGAGAGAAATGTTGCGGTAGAAAATCAGCGCGGACGGCGGTCTGGTAAATGTCAGAAACCCTAAAACCCCTCAGCTTGGGGCTGCGAGGGTTGCTTTCCCCTCTGAAAATGGCGATGTATCGCTAATACCACGTATGTTAAGAGGAAAGCGGCCAGAGATGTTCGCGTTCGGGTACGCGCAAAGCTCATTTATTGCTTTAAACTTCAGTAAACGGAGCTGGCGGTGGGTGCCTGGCGTGGGATCCCTTTTGGTGCTGAAGAACGGCACCCGATCTATTCCTGGTGGCTTCTCGCTGCGCGTTTCAACGCTCCGGAGCGAAACGAGGCTGGCGCTGCTCCGCTTTTACCCGCTTACTTTCCGTTATTAATCGAACGAGAATATTTGGACGCATCTCGCCTGGTTTGGCGCTGCGGAGAGCTGCGGCGTGGGTGTTCGGAGCGGGGAGATCTGGCTTCTGTAAGGGGGTCAGTTCTGCATCCCACCAGCCTCGTATCCATGACAGCACGCTGCATCCTCGGCCTTGGCGCTCGCAGCCTAAATAATTTACTCGCGCCTCTTACGAACACAGATTGACATCAAGGGGAAATAACGTCCTGTCGCGCGCTCTCGGCTTGGAGGGTTTTCAGGAATTCGGGAATCTGGGAACGCTCGATTTCGGGTGTTGGTTTTGAGCACGGATGATCGGCAGTGACGCTGCAGTGCCTGCTTCCTGGTTGAATTCTGTCTTGGCTTTTCAGTCTGGCTCCTTAACGCTTAAAATTGCCCCGTTGCTGTTAAAAGCCCCGCGTTCACGCTGTTTTGGGGTTGGTCGTTAGGTCGTTGGGGTAGTTGGCGTAATCGCCCTTCTCTATTTTTTCCTTTACAGTCTGACTGCGTAAAGCAGATATGTTCTGTGTCTCGTCTCCTACCCGTAATTGGCAGAGAGTTGCTAAAAGCAAGAGGTTAGTAAAACACGAGCGCTCTCCTCCCGTCCCTTGCCGTAGCGGGGTCCCTACGAGGTCACGGCCGCGCGGTGGTCAGGCCAACGAGGGTTATCCGTAGGAGCGGGATGGGATGGGATGGAAAAGCCGCGGGAAGACCAGGGCTGCTCCCAGGTAGGTCTGAACCCTTTTAATATTTTTTCGCTAACGAATAGCGGTAATAAAAATCTCAACCTGGAGAGGTGTGCTCCGAGCAGTGGGTTTTGTTTATGTTGCGGGTCAAAACGGTGTTTTAATTGCCTCTGGATGCTGGATGGAGCCCTAATTAGGGTGATGGTGCTGGGGTGTAAATTGGGCCTCGTTGGCTGTTTCCCTTATTGCTTCAAGCTGCCCGTTAGGCATCGTCTCCGAAACTATCCCAGAGTTTTCACCACTCGAGGGGACTTGTGTGTATAACCTTATCCTCCAGCACGGCGACGGCTGCCTTGTAATTACGGTCGGAGAAGGGTTTATGGAATTGACTGGATCGAGTCGGTGGAGGACGCGTACCGAACGGTGAAAATAAACCGCGTTGGGTTAAGAAATCGTTGGGAGAGTGGCAAAATGTGGGAACGCTAATTCGAAGTTTATCTGTTAAAAATAGACGTTTGTCGTTGGTATGTTCAGAATCTGGGCTGTTTCCTTTTTTAAGTTTCTGCTAGGGGGGAAAAAAAATACCCGTAACTGTTTATATTTCAAATATTTATTAGTACCGCGAAAATAAAACATACGTGGTTTAGTTTCTGTTTTGGGGGTTTGTTTGCTTAGAAACATGAGCACCGGATGGATTTCGGGAGGAATCCTTGCCTCAAATCCTGCCGGCCGCAGAAAGCCTGGCGAAAGCAGCTGGGAGAGGACGCGGCATTCCTGCAGGTCCTCTGGCAGAGCCCGCATTGAAATGGAGATTTCCTCGATTCCCGGCAGGATTCTTGCAGACTCTGCAAATCCCTCAATGCAGGCCCTACGGGGAAATTATCATTTCCAGCTTTCTTCCCCGGAAGACGCTTTTGTTGTTGCGAGGTTTGCCCTTCTCCCCCGCCCAGCGCACCTTCTTTTTTTGCATAATAGATAAATCTGCCGGGACGCTGGAAAAAGAGGGCGATCCTGGAGAAATAGGGACTGTTCCCTTTTTCGCGCGCGCTTGTAATTCCTGTTGTCGCTAATGCGATTTCTGAATGCGCCTCGAGCTGTCAAAAAAAATGGGTATTTTAATTTTTTTTCCCCGCTCTTCTGGAGCATAAGCCGCGTGTCCTCGAACCTGGAAAAAGTCCAAAAGTTCGGTTAATGGCGATGTACGGATAAACGGGGGTTTCCCTCCGTCAGGAGAGGCCCGATGCCGGTAGCCGAGCCCCTCTTGGAACCTCGTACGGTGTCTGACACGCAGCAGCCTGTTACCGAGGTAATTTTGGTTTCATGGTTTACCTCCAGCTCTGGAGTTGATCCTGCTATAAATAAAAATACCTCCGTTTCGGTCAAGCCCCGAGTACATCATCCCTCAGCAAGCGGAGCTGTGAAAATCGATGGTGATTATTGCGGAGGTTTTCCCAGGGTCACGGGGATAATTTGGCCATTGAAGCCGGAGAGAAACAAAAACCTCCCAAAACAACCGATTCTGGGAAGGAGAAACTTCAGCGGGCTCCCTTCCTTTGCGCCACTTCTCTCCCCACTTGCTTTCTTTCGCTGTTCTCTCGGGAGGCTGGTGATAAATTAACTATTGATGCTGTGAAAGAGAGCGCTGAGGAAATATTTGGTGCTTCCCTCGCTGCCTTTGTTTTATGTAAATTCACTCGCGAGCGGTTTTGGATATCCTCTGCTCGCTCTTCCCCGATCCTTTCTCAGTTTGGTTTTCCTCACCCAAAAAAACCCCTCGTGTTTTAAAGCGCCGCCGATGTTCTCGGCAGACCCCGCTCTTCAGCGGCTTCTCGCGTGTTTTTATCAATGACCTCGGCCAGAGGAAGCCTGAGAAAATTGAAGGAATAAAAGTAAACGTTAATAAAACCTCTAAGAACCGAAAAGAAAACATTTAATTGGTGTCGAGGATATAAACTTTGTGCGCTAGGTGTAATTTGATCTTACTCTGCGGTCGGAGCACGAAACGTGGAGAGAATAAAGGGGATTCTGTCTGGAAGGAAAGAGCATTTGCTCAACATGAGTAAAACTTTCTGAAGCGACTGTGCGACTTAAGCGGCTTCCGAAAATTACATTTCTCAGAACAGCCCGATCCCCTTGAAAGCCGTTTGTAAGGCTTCTAAGTCACGTATGTGTATTTTAAATTTGTATTTGTTTTGTCTTAAGAGCATGGGTGGGGAAAAACCCCCAGCAAGGTGACCGGGCCTTAGCAGAGCGTTGACGGACGAGGCTGCGACTGTAAGGAATAAAAGCTCGGGCGCTGCTGGTTGAAGGGCCGAGAGCCGGTGCCGGGATGGAGAGGGCGTTTGTGCCCGCCGTCGGGGGACGCCTGGGGCTGCTTTCTCGCTGGACGCTCCCCGCGGCTGCCCAGAGATCCCTTAGCAGGAGCGGCAGAAAGCGATGGTTCGTAAAGTAGCGCTTTGACGTCTCGCCTCTCTTCAGCAGCGGGCTCTCCGCAGCGCTGCCGCGTGGCGAGCTGCGGGCGCTGGCTGCCCAGTTAGCCAAGGGTGTCCCTGGGTAGCCATGGTTAGCCAAGGGTGTCCCTGGGTAGCCATGCCCAGGTGCCTCTGTTGCCCGTGAGCCTGGGGTGCTTCACCCACTCACGCCGCGGTTCGTTTGCGAGGCCGTTAATGGCTGTGTGAACGGGACGTAAATACTACCGCTGGGTACGTCTGGTGTAATAACATTTACGCCTCGCCGTGGTGTAAAAGGCTGCACAGAGTTTGAGACAGTGGAGGATTGGAGCCTCTTGTGGGGCTTTTTTGTGCGATTCCTTGCTCGTTTTCTGGTCCCGCCTATCCCTGGTGCTCCCTGGTCCTCTTTCCCCGTAGCGACATTGGCCTTGTGGGGAAGGGAAGGAACGTGGCAGGAGAACTTGATCGTTGACTCGTTTCAGAAAGCTGGAGGAGAAACTCTCTGGCTCGTTCGACGTGGAGCTCCGGCGAAGCTTGTGGAAACCAAACTTCACAGAAACGGTTCCGTATTTTACCTCGTCCGTCGTTAAATTGTGAGCTCTGTTATCTCGTGAGCGTTCTCAAGACCTTTATTTTCCCAAAACAGACTGGGAAATACAACAACTTTTGCAGAACGGAGTGCGCGTGTGCGTCCATACCTCTCAGCGTCGCTCTGGGTGCCGGCAGGACGTCAGCAGCATTGCACCGGGCCGGGAAAATCTCATCGTAATAAATATTAATTTAACCAAAAGCGGCCGGTTTGCTCAGGCATCCTGACTACGACAAAACTGGGTGCGTTCTGTACAGAGATGTGCTCTATCTTTGTTAAAAGCACGAAAAATACTTCCGTGGATGTTGATACAACTTGTATTTTAAGGGTCGTAGTTAGCGTCAGAGGGAACGGCGGGTACGTCGCACGGAGCCGCTTCGCGCTCCAGGTTTTCAATATCTGTCGCCGTGATATCGCTGGCGTCGGTAAAGGCGGAGTATTTATCGTCTCGAAGCGGAGCTGAAACGCGGCGAAGCTCAGTGCTCCAGACGTGAAAGCGTTTTTGCTTTCACGTCGAGAGCAGCCCGTCGGGCGCTGTGCCCTTTTAAATACCTCGTGTTTTGGAAGCGGAGGGGCGGAATTGTGGATGTGGCTGGGCTGGAGATGCCAGATCCAGCCCCTCCGGAGGATGTTCTGCCGTCTCCGTCATGCCCGCAGGTCAGCCCAGGCCAGCTTTGTATCGGGCTTCTTTCTCTGAAGCTCCTGTCAGCTCCTGGGGAGGCTGTAAAGGAAGACGAAGGGAAAAGTCTTTCTGCTAGATAGCCTGTTAATTTTCGGCTGGGAAAGCAAGGAGGAAGACGGCTTTCCAATTATTTTGTCAACCGTTTTCGGCTGCAGCTCTGAAGCGGCTCGAGCGAAGCGGTGCGGGGCGCCGAGCTGAAAGGACGCTGCCTGGGTGCCGCTGGAGCGGGGCGGCGGCTGGCCGGAGGGTTTAATCACCGTTTCGTAGGGTGGTTTCCGAACGACGGGGCCACGCTGCGAGTCGATCGCTCGCGTGTCCTCGTCGGGTCTTTCACGATTTGCGGATCGACGGGGTTAGCTCCTACTTGCGTTTACCTTTCAGCGCCGTTTATATCTGCTTCTCACAACCGCCGCTTCTCGTTAGGAGGAGGAGAAGACCCTTTTTTCCCCCTAATTCCGTGAGCTGAACCGCTCCTGGGCTCGGAAGCCCGTTTTCCCCGAGTCTCGCAAAGGTAACTTGTGGCTTGAAGCCGATGGCAGCTCCGTTGTGTGCCAGCCCTGGTGATTTACCCGTGCCGGGGAAGGTCTGAGGCCGGCAGCCTCCTTCAGCGCCTTCTCTCTGGGCGGTCCGGGGCGTCCTCAGCTTTCCAGAGAGTTATCTCAAACGTTCCTGGTGTAATACAAAATATATTCTAATCATTATCTCTAATTACAAAGGGAAGCTAAATCACAGAGGAATAATGATTGTAGTGTCTTAAATATGATAAAACAAAGAATAATTAACAATTAAGGAGCAGGCTGCAGATAGGACTCCAAAGGGCCCGTATTTCCCTTATCGCGTTTAATTTTTGCCCCGTCGCCGCCGGCTGTTGCCTCCCTTGGGCGCAGGGCAGCGTCGGTGAAACCGTGCCGGCGATCCGCCCGCTCCGTACCTCCGCGGAGTCCCTCTCGCCATCCAGGACCGCGCCGGCCCGGCTCGTCCCGTGGCAGAGGGGAGACTGGCGGCTACGGTCAGGCTGGTCAGACCGAAAGGGAAACCCGGCTCTGCCGTCTCCGCCGGGGAGAGGGAAGTGACCCCCGGGGCTGCAAGGCGAGGCCAGGCACTTCTTGCCACCGAACGCCAAAAGTTTGGGTGCGTACGAGGAGGAAATGGCGCTTTCGAGACGGCAAAGGTCCTTTTCTTTCCTGTTTGTGGAGAGGGCTGGGAGCACTGAGCCCTGCGCCCTTCTCTGGCGACCTCGCGCTGCAGGTCCTGCTCGGTCTGTGCCGTCGTCTCTCCCGGCTTTGGCAGCGGAGGTCACCGCTCCCGACAAGCCCTCGCCGGGATAATCTGGGAGTTAGGGATGCGGGAAGAAGGAAAACTGCTTGTAATCTCTTCAAAGTGGTTTTGCTGTCTCCTTTTCAAGAGCTTACCAGGATGTGAAGTTCGGTGGTTTCCTTCCCGTTACATTTCTGCCGGCGAAAGGCTTTTCCTTGCATCACGCTACCATTCCCAGCTTTCGCGAGCGTGCGAGGTCTAAAAATAGGCTGACGTCGAGTGTTATCGTATAATAAAATCAAGTCGGAGCTACTGCTGGCACGAAGCATCCCCTGCACGGAGCGGAGCGAGGATCCGCAGAAGACGCTGCGGCGTCTGATGTTGTTGCCGTCGGTTCGGCACGCAGAGCACAGCTGTTACCGAAACACTTAAACACAGCTTTTGCCAAAAATATGTTCTCCTGTGTTCTCATAAACAAAATGGGGAAAAACGCCATCCAGCGTGAAAGCAAAATGGGGCTGCGCAGCGTCTCCGCGCCTTCGGAAGTTTCCTTGCTGCCTTTTGCCGTGTTTCTGGAAGGGTTGTTTCGCTTTTTGGCTGGCATCGTGCTGCGAAGAGCAGCGATTTCTGGCTGCCTTTTTCCCCCTGTGTGTTTGGTTAAGTTCTGGGACGACGTAATTTGTAACGTCGAAGATTAAAATGAATGTGGGATGGTAATGCTGAAGGCGGTTTTTTCCCCGGTCGTTTTGCTGTACGTTACTAGGCTCTTGTAAATGGAAAGCAAAACGCTTCACCGGCGGTGACTTGTCGGCTTTAGTGAAAGTGCCACGTGTTTTACCAGCTCCCTTTTTTTTAAATTACTTACAAAGCGTGAGTAAGCACAGTCGTAGCCACGTAATACCCTGAATCTTCCAGGGTTGACGCCAGAAACGTTTGATTCTGGTGTCGAGATGGGATCAAATGCTTAAAATAACGTCGGGGGAAGAGAATCGCAGCAGGGTTTGCTTGCAACGCCCCGCCGGGTTGGCGGCTCCCCGGGTTTGAGAGAGGAGCGCGCCTGGGAAAACGCTCGGAACACCTATTGCAATTCTCAGGTTAATTAAACAGCAGCCTCGTGCCTTCTAGGTGCGCCTTTAACGGCGTTAAAGAAACGAGCTTATTTCAGATAGCGTAAGGACGTTCACCCGCAGATCCCGACGCCTTTCCCAGTCGTGACTTTGATTTTGCAGGGGAGGAAAGGACCGAAAGCACGCGAACGCCAAGCGCGGGGCAAGGTCAGTAGTGGGAAGAGATCCAGGGCTTCGGAGTCCTTACCTCGTGACCCGCTGGCTGAATCACATTGTCTCGCCGTCCTACTACCAAATACTCTAAATATATCCGTGGTGGACGGCGCGCTCGTAGAGAGCGACTTTCCGCCCTGACAGTAGTGACCTGGAGGTGCAGTAGCGTTAGTAAATGCTTGCGTCGCCTCCTTTTCTCCTTTAAAAGTGTTTTAGGTTCCCGAACTTCTCTCAGCTTGCAGGGTTTCAGCTGTGCAGCGCTTCCTCCCAGGACGATGCAAGGATTGAAGTTTTGAGAGTGGTTTTGAGGCTTAAAATCCTCCGCAGCTGTGTGCGCTGGTCGCTGCCAGCGTGTGCTGGCAACATCAGGCCTTTAAGTGGAATATGGCAAAAACGACAGGGAGAAAAATAAATTCTAGGAGTTGGGGGGGACGCACCAAGAAAATGCATTTTTATAATGAAAGCAATTTCATCCAGCTCTTCTGAAGCAAAGTAACAACAGGGTTTTTTTACCTTTTAAAGGTGTAAAACCTGGCTCTTTGCGAATAAAATTACGCAAAGCTTGCTACGCATACGTAGCAACATTAATAACGCTTTCCCTCTGCTTCTCATCTCAGATGTATAGTCTTAAAACTCTCCCTATCGCGTATTTTTGGAGGCAGAAATA
The DNA here is from genome assembly GCA_020745775.1 of Theristicus caerulescens. Taxonomy (NCBI): domain Eukaryota; kingdom Metazoa; phylum Chordata; class Aves; order Pelecaniformes; family Threskiornithidae; genus Theristicus; species Theristicus caerulescens. The sequence goes on from JAJGSR010000046.1 coordinate 86,569, forward strand.
AATGACAAATAAGGCCTACCGAGCGCGCGAGCCCCGGCTGGCGGAGGACGACGTCCTCCCTGCTCCGGCCCGGGTGGGGAGCAGTGAAGCTGCTGGAGGCTGAGGGAGTTGGTGTTTCGAGTGAAACCAACCCAGGGATGTTATTTTGTGGTTTAAAAAGGGGTAAAAATGGGCCCTCTCGGGTCACCGGTTAATCACCCGTTTGGCGTTACTGGCATGTTTTGGTTTACCCCAACAACAGGGAAGACGCGTCAGATCCAGCAGTGCAACAAATCCTTTGGCAAATCTGCTCTTTCTCTCTTTTTCGTGTACTTCAAAGGCATTTCATCAGCGGACATTACCGCTTTCCTGCAGCGCCTTGCGCCGCGGTGACGATGCCGCTCGCGGTTCACAACATCGCGCTTGTTCCTTTCCTATAGCAACGGAGCGTCGCCCTCAAACGCGGCCGGGGCTCCTCCGTAGCGCCCTTTGCCTGACGTGTATGGATACAAGTAAGCGGTTTTATTGCGTTTATTTAAGGACTATCGCATATTTGCGGCGAGGCTTCAGCCCGCTGGGGTTTTCATCTCCTTTCAAGTACAGCTTTTTTAATGATTTAAGATTCAGGCCCCGGCTCTCCCTCCTGTCCGTTAATTAGCAGTAACGGACCTGACCCACCTCAGCACCGCGCCGCTTCATAGCTGTGAAAAATAAGGTAGGACATTCTTGGTCTAATGGAATCGCGTCCTGCCCCGGCTCTGCCTGAGCGCGGTTCCCGCGCGCCCATCGAGCGCCTTCGGGGTCGGGATCGCGCCGGACGTCATGGCTTAATTCAGAAGTCCTCCCGAGGCTCCGTTACGCGACGCCTATAGCAGAAAGCCAAAGATGGGGGAAAACTTTATAAATATCATCATTTTTTGGATGATTTCTGCAGCGTTGAGCTGGGCTTCCTCGGGAATTACGGCGGTTTGGCCGGTGCGTGGTTGGAAACGCCGGCGTGCGTCCCGAGCCTGGCGGGCGACGCTCTGCTGCCTCGGGGCGATGCGATGTCGTGTGCGCCCGCCGGGTAGGGGAGGATTTCAGCTGGAACTTGGAGAAAATCTCCATTCTGCGTTTCCATAGTTGTTTAGTTATCCCTGAAATCGTGGAAGAATTCAAATCCGTGGTCTCGTTCTCTTCTACCTGGTGCGTGCTCTTCAGGTGACGCTCCTCTCCAGAGTAATTAGCGGAGCAGTCTGGGAGCTTTCGCTGGCGTATTCGCATTATTCATTTCCTCGTCCTGAAAATAATTACAGCCGACAGACAGCTATTGAAGTCGGATTGTTCAAAACCATGAACTTCAGCCCATTAAAGGTGTGTTTATCCTGCAGTGAGTTTCCCCGGGTTTTTTTCTTTATAGTCTACTGAGGTAGCTGACTTTTTTTTCCCCTCTCCTCCTCCTTGATTTTTATTAGCCGGGTCTCATTAGGGAGTTTCATACTGCTGCGCCTCCCAAGCCTGCCCAGACCACAGCTGTGGAGCAGATCTGAGGAAAAGAGGGGAAACAACCAAAAAAAACCAACCCTGAAGCCCCCACCATTTTCCAGACCTGGTCATAAAAAGGGGGTTGCGAGGAGGTGGCCTGGTGCCAGACCTCAGGTTAGCGGTGGAAAATCCTCAACTCCGCCTTCCGAAGCACAACGCCTCCCAGTGCGTTTTGCCACAGTGAAAGTTTAGGGATAAAAATGCACAAATGTGTGATTTGTAAATACAAGTTATTGCCAAGCCTTGCCTTCGGGTGCCGGCATCTGACTCGCGCCACCTCCCGGTGCTCCCGGCGTTAAGGGTCCGGCACCGCCCTACGCCAGGCACAGCCGGCCGGGGTCACCAGTCCCCCTCGGCGGGGTGAAAACAGGGCAAAAACCTGCCGGTTTGGGTTCGAGTGGGAGAACTGCCGGTGCGATCCGTCCGGTGGAGGGATGAGCGACCACGATGGAGAGCTGAGCGCAGCGGAGGGATGAGCGGGGCCCTCGGCTGCTGGTTACAGGGCTCGGCTGACCACGCTTTTGGCTTCCCGGTTGGAGGAGCGATGGTGGAGGTGGGCGGCTTTGCCACCATCAGCTTCTCCGGCAGAGGGTATCGGAGGGAGCGGTGGTTTCCGTGCCGCTGGCCGTGCCCTCGCCCCGCTCGGTGCTCCGGTCCCTCTGGGTGATCCCCCTCCGGACTCAGTTGGCCCCCGGGGACGTTGCCATCATCATCACTGGGGATGGGGAGGAGAAGCAAAGCGCGGTGTTTGGGATGGAGGGAGCGAGGAGCAGCTCCCAACCCCCCTGCTCTCCCGACGGTAACGTGGTCTCTCTGCCCTCTTTGCAGTTGACATGGATGATGAAGACGGCCGGTGCCTGCTAGATGTAATTTGGTAAGTAGCGCCGTGCCGCGAGCTGGGCGCCGCGGCGGTTCGGCGTCTCTCCTGCTGTTCTGGGGAAGGCGTAGGGGTGGGAAGGGGGTTTCTGCCACCCTCGGTCTGTAGGCGCGTCCCCGTCGGTCACCGGGGCTTCTCCAGAGCCAGAAATCACCCGAGGTGTGCCCCAAAGGGTCTGCAAACTTAGGACCCGCTCCCGCTGCGTGGGGTTTGTTTCCTCCTGCGGAGCTCGGAGGGCTCTGGGCTTCTCCAGGGCTGTGCCCGAGGAGGTTCGACACGACTTTATGCGAGGAAAGACAGGCTCTGCATCCCACCTTTCGCTGTCCCGCTTATGTTGTGAATAAATCCCACCCCTCTGATATTTTGCCAACAACTATGACTTTTCTTGCGCTCCCCCCCTTGCTGGCCGGCAGCGGCGCCGGGCTGGGGATGCTCGTTAGCGGGTCGCCCAAATGATTTTGTGACAAATTGCCTGTCAGCAGCCAACGCGGGCTCATTTTCCAAATATTGTGATTATGAAACGGTTGGTAATTGGGGCTTCGCAGAATTAACAGGGGAAGGGGAATAAGGCAGCGTCAGCGACCCAGGGGGAGAAAACTGCTCTTCTCTGAGCACCTATACGTTAACTTACAGCTGTAATCAAGCATAGCTGGTGACGTATAAATCCGTATACATCGTTAGTTATTGCATTTCAGAGCATTCAGAGTTAGGTTAATGCATTAATTAGAAACACACGTTGCACTCCCGACTCCCAGCGGGTCACGTGTTGCGTCCCTAAACGGTTTCGTGTGTTGTTTTGCAGCGATCCTCAGGCCTTGAACGATTTTTTACATGGATCCGAAAAGGTGAGCCACGACTCGTTTCTATTCACCAAAAACTTTAACACAAACTTCCTTTTTTTTTTTCTTTTTTAATAAACAATGAGTTTTTCTAAAGAAAGAAGCCCCCAAGTTCAGGATCCTTTTAGTTTGCAGGAGTTTTTAGGACCCCAGCTGAGCGCAGCGGCAGCTCTCGGGCCGGCAGCTCCCGCCGCTGCCCGTGCGGAGCAGCCAGCCGGGGTTTTGGGGCACTTTGAGCCGAAATGGGGCGCCTGCCGGCAGGAGACGGGGTCGGGGAGGGATGCCGCCCCACCGCTGCCCCCCGCCGAGCGCTCGGCGCTTTCCAGGGGCTGCCCCTCAGCACTGCACTCTTTTTTTAGGTTTTTTTTTTGGTCCATTTTTTTTTCATACCATATCTAAAGAAAGTAAATAAAATCTTTTCAATTACAGATTGACAGTGATGATCTCCTGGACAACACAGGAGATGCAGCCAGTGCCTTTTTTGAAGGTGCTGGGGTATGTATTTTTTTAATTTATACTTGGGGAACATCAGCTTAGAAACCTTTCTCTTTTTTTTTGTTTTTTTTTTTTTTGTTTCATAGGCTTGTTTTTCATCCGTTTCCCAGGTCTAGCAAAAGAGGCAGGACGCAGGGATTATTCCCCAAGATTTATAGAGAAATAGCTCCAACAGGTTCCCCATATATTGGGGGAGAAAAGTTGATTTCGCGTGCGGACGTAAAGTCTGCTTTCAACCTGGGAAGAGCTTTGAGGATAGAAAATCAGGGGAAGAGAGAGAGGTGTAACCGTGCTCTCGCGCCTCAAAGGCGGTGGAGAGGATTTGGAAGAATGCTTAAAAAAGGCGGCGAGAAGAAAAGCGCCCTTCCTCCGGGTTCCCCCGGGCTGGAGCGCTGCCTCGCCTCGCGGGCCGCTGCCACAGCGAAGGGAAACGTGTGGACATAGATTCTAAAAATCCTCTTTTTTTTTTCCCCCCTTTTCCCCCAAGAGCATGGGTTACTCTGCATGGAAAACATTCAAGCATGAAGGTCGTTTTTTTTTTTCTTTTTTCTTTTTTTTCTCTATTTCCAGTTACATTGTAATAAGTCTTTTTTTTTTCCCCCTCCCCCCTCCATTGCACTTTATTTTTTACAAAGACTTTGGGCAAAGCTGCCGATGCTTTATAACCAATAAATTTATCTAGCAGTTGAGGTTTACTTCTACTTTGATTTTTTATTTTTAATTAATTTTATTTTTTAACGTGCTAGTCGATCTATGTTATACAAAACTTGACGGCCCAGAGCTGGTGGGGTCCGAGGTTAGGCTGCATGGCGCTTTTCTGTTATTATCCCGGTTCTCCCCGCCGCAGCCTTTGCTGTGCGCACGGTGCCGGCCCCGGGACGCCCCTCCTGCGCCCTCGCTGTCGAGGGCCGCCTGTAGCGGCGCAGCGCCTGCCCGAGGTAACTCGGCTCCCGCTTGAGCGTCTCTCGCGAGAAAAGGGCTGGGTTTCCATTGAGATTTTAGCCTTGTTCCCAGAATATGGAATTTCCGCTCCCGATCCCAACAGCGGCTTAATTTTTAAGAGTAAGAAAGGCAAGGAGCGCGTTCCGAACTCCTATATTTGGTGGCATTAACGCATGAAAACGTAAAGCTTTCAAGCCGCCCTTGGGGCGCCGTTAACCAGCTCTGCCGCCGGCCCCCTCCCTCCCTTAAAGCGAGTCGTTCGATGGCCGTCTCGCCCGCTCTCAAACGCCGCCGCGCGTTAATTCGGGCTCTCCCAGGGGTGCCAAAACGCTTTCCACCCTTAGCGAACGGAGGCGCAGGCTGCCTGAGGGCACTGTCCGCCCGCTCCTCTCTGAGGTGGCTCGCGAAAGCTGTCGAGCGGTCGAAGCCCCCTTCCCCGTGCTCGAGCTCAATGCCTTCTTCTTTCTTCTCCCCTCTGACCCGCCATCTCCCAGCTGCACGTACAAGAGTCCTCCGGCAACCATCTGAGCACCGAGCAGAGCCAGCCCACGACCAGCGTGGACCTTGACTTTTTAGAAGATGACATCCTGGGGTCACCGTCCAGCAGCGGGGCCAACCTGCAGAACTCGGACCAGCCCTGCGACATCCTCCAGCAGAGCCTGCAGGAGGCGAACATCACCGAGCAGACGCTGGAGGCGGAGGCCGAGCTGGACCTGGGCTCCTTCCAGCTTCCCACCCTCCAGCCGGTGGTGCAGACGGCCTCCGACGGCACCCCGCAGATCTTCTCCAGCGGAGCCGACCTGATCGGGCTGCAGCAACCCGCCGTCCTGACGCACCAAGCCCTGGTGCAGCAGTCGGTAGGAGCGGATGTCGTCAACAAGGCCATCAGCGTTCAGCCTTTCCTCCAGCAGGTCGGCTTGGGGAACGTCACCATCCAGCCCATCTCCAACCTCCAGGGTTTGCCCAACGGCAGCCCCAGCGGGACGCTGGGCATCGGGCCGATTCAGGTGGTCGGGCAGCAAGTGATGGCCATCAACCAGCCGGCCCAGCAGATCATCGCCAAGCAGGTTCAGCCCTCCCAAGTGGCCACCATGCCTGTCGGCAGCTACATCACCCAGACGGCACCTGAGCAGCAGCAGGTCACCCTGGCCTCGACGGGGGTCTCTCCGCAAAGCGCCGGCCTCGTCATCCAGAAGAACCTGCCGACGGTGGCCACCACGACGTTGAACGGGAACTCCATGTTCGGGAGCGTCTCCGGGACTCAAGGCTCCCAGCCCCTCACCGTCACCTCCAACTTGAGCAGCCCCTTGGTGCAGGCCCAAAACGTCATCATTCACAGGACGCCCACCCCGATTCAGCCCAAACCCGCGGGGGTCCTGCAGCAGAAACTCTACCAGATCACCCCCAAGCCCTTCGGTTCCAACAACACCACCCTGACCATCCAGAACGAAGCCGCCCTGCAGCAGCAGAAGGCCCAGCAGAACCTGACCTTCATGGCCAGCAAACCCGGGCAGAACGTGGTGCTGTCGGGCTTCCCCCAGGGGCTTCCAGCCAACGTCTTCAAGCAGCCGCCGCCGCAGCAGCAAGCCCTCAGCAAGCCCATGAGCGTCCACCTGCTGAACCAGGGCAGCAGCATCGTCATCCCCGCCCAGCACGTCCCGCAGGCCATGCTGCAGGGCCAGAACCAGTTCCTCCTCCCCGGGCAGCTGGCGGGCGCCTCCGCCGTGCAGATACCCCAGCAGCTCTCGGCCCTGCAGGCCAACATGGGAGGGCAGATCCTGACCACCTCCCACCCCGGCGGGCAAGCCCATATCATAACTAGCCAAGGCCCGGGCGGACAGCTGATAACCAACCAAGCCTTGCCGGCCCAGATCCTCACCAACCAGAACATCGCCAGCCAGCTGAACCTGGGCCAGGTGCTCACCTCGCAGAACGCCCACGGCACGGCTCACATCCTCTCCGCTCCCATCCAGCTCCAGCCCGGCCAGGTGGGTCAGCCGGCTCTCTTCCAGATGCCCGTTTCGCTGGCGGGCAGCTTGACCACGCAGAGCCAACCCTCCGTAGCCGCCTCGCTGGGCCAGACGGGCCAGACGGTGATCCAGGGGGTGACGCTGCCCAACCAGGTGGCCATGCTCAATGCCACCGAGAACCTCGGCCAGGCGGTGAGCATCCAAGCCTCCGCCACCACCAGCAGCCAAAGCCCCGGCCTCGTCCAGCCGCAGCCCGCCTCGGGCGCCAGCCTGCTGCCCAGCGCCGACCAGTCCTCCATCCTCACCGTCCAAACCGCCTCCCAGCCGCCCGCTCCGCTCCAGCTCAACGTCCCGCCGCCGCCGCCTCCGCCGCCCGCCCAGCAGCCCGTGACTTCCCAGCCCAGCCCCAGCTTGGCCTCCAGCCCGGAGAAGATCATCCTGGGGCAGGCAGCCGCCGGAGCCGTCATCAACCAGGATTCCATGCAGATGTTCCTACAGCAGGCAAGTAGAGCCCCGCTGGGTGGTGGCCGCGGCGTTTGCGGCCCGTTGGGTGTTTGGAGAGCGACAGCAAGCGCGGCGGGCTCCGGAGAGCCCCGCGTTCGGGCTCGCTTTATGCGCCGTACGTGCCAGAAGCACTCCCGCGTAGTCTTAATTCCTTACACGTTGCCTTCCCGCCGTAGGGCGATTCCCTTCCTCGGTAGGTGTTTAAATTTAAAGCTGCCGGCAGCAGCGAGCGAGGCTCGGGGCCGCTCTGCGTGTAGTCGAGTGCCTTTGGAAGGAGGAGCTGGTGACGGCTCCGTCCAGGTCATAAAGCCACCACCGCGGCGCAGAGGGGTCGGCGTGGACCCGGCGTCCGCGTCGTCCCCGTGCTGCGGCTGAGGGGTGAGCTCAGCCTGTGGCGGCGGTTCTGCCTTCCCGCTCAGGGTTTTCAGCCTTCGTTAGCTCGAGTCAGGCCTTTGTAAATAATTGGGCGGCTCTAGAAGCAGCGACGGCAGCCGGGTGGGCAGCAACACGCGGCGTCTCCTCGCAAGAGTCCCCGCTGCGGACGCGTTGGGCGCGACCCGCCCGTGTACCAGGGCGAGGGCGGTCCGGCGAGGGCTGCGGGCATCTCATCTGGTCATGCCTACGTTGGTAAAGGGTTTGGTGACGTTTTAGGCACCAGATTTGAACCGTTGTGGGTTTTCTTTATTCTTAAATTTGTATTGATAAAGGTGGGTGCTGGTCCATAACTTACCAAAGTCCCTGAATTATCAGAGAAAGAAATGAGAAGAGAGCAAGCGCTCTCTATTATTTTATTATTATTATTTCAGTAGTGGGAAGCTTTAAAATTCTCACTTGAACTTTGTTTCAGCATAACTGGTAGCACGGATACGTCTTTCTAGGTATTTGGGCTCGATGTTGACAGTCACCTCCCGGTATTTTAGCGTAATTAAAACCGGGCGTCTGCCTGTGACTAAGGGGTTACACTTCAGGCCGTCACCGAGGTTTAAGAAGCTGATGACCCCCGTGATTCCAGGGTTCGGAAGCGGAGAAAACCCTTCCCGGCATTGGGAGAAGCCGATGCGCAGGGTTTGGCACGCGCCGTGCGCCCCCGCTCCTCCAGTTCTTGTCTCCGTTTGCCGTTTAATGCAGGTCGAGGTGCCAGGTAGAGCATTGCTGCTTGGCCGTAACGGTGCCGTTTCACGGCAGGCTTTTTCCTGGGATGTACCTAAATCTGCGGTTGCGTTATCGGACGGGTCCCGGTGCCTTCCCCTGCAAAGTCCCTCTCCCACCTCCAGAGAGAGCTGTTCCCCTCGCCGGCCTCTCCTGCCAGCCGGGAGCCCGGGGAGACGCCGTGCCCGCGGCGAGAGCAGCCGTGGCTTTCTCTTTGGTAGCCGCCTTGCGGCGTTGCCGACGAAGTAGGTATGGCGGTGCCGGGAAGAGCGCGGGGATGGATGCGGCGAGAGGCAGGCGAAGGAGGACCTTTAAATGTGGTCAGTTAAAGGACGGGAGCCGGCGGCACGGCAGGAGAGGGCACCGCTTCCCTCGGCAGGGATCCCTCCTGCTCCTCCCAGCAGGAGCGGGGACCCCCGAGCGCCGTTGCCCGGCGTGAGAACCGCCGTGGGGGAGAGCTGGCCGCGGGGATGCTTCTCCTGTTCGGTGCCGGTCAAGCCGCACGTGGCGGCTTGCGGTGACCCCGAGTCCTGCTGGGGAGGGTTCCCCAAACCACTGCTCGCAAAGATGGAGACGGTGCTGCCGGTGGAACTGCCGCTCTGGGGCGCATCTCCCACGTGCGGAGCATGCTACCGTACGGAAAACTGATCCGGCGGCGGAAAACCGTGCGCCGGAGCGCATCGTGCGTGCTATAGCAGAGGGTTCGGGTGACAGCAGACGTCTCCCGGCGTTGATTTTTGCCCTGCTCGTCTTTAAAGCTTCCAAGCTCTTCCTCTGGTCTGGTTTTCTCCACCGGATCTGTGTGTAGCCGACGAAACGGCCGCGGTTTTGCTTTCGAAGCGAAGCAGCCGGGTTTGCTCCGCTCGCCTTGGCGGAAGGGAGCGGGGAGAAGTGCTCTGTGCGCGGTAGGATGCTCCCTCCTGCGCCCGGCAGCTCGGCGCCCAGAATTAAGCGGACTCCGGTGATTTCTCGCTCGGCGAAGGCGAGCATGGCCAGCCGTTTGGGGGTTTCAGCCCCTGCGCCCCAAAACCACAACTGGCAGCCCCGGGCGTGCAGGACGGGCGAGCCGCGGCCGAAGCCGGGGGGCTGCGGGAGCCCCCTCTCCGCCCAGAGGTGGGGATGCCGCCCAGCTCCCCCGCAGCCGGGCTGCAGCTCTCCTCCCCCTGCCAGCCACCCCACCGTCCGTCCCTCTGTCCGTCCGTCTCCCCTCCGAGCTCTGGCTGCTCCCGCTCGCTTGCCTGCAGGTCCTCACTAACCCTGAAAGCTGCTGCCGCCCTGCGTTGCTTTTTCTTCTCCTCTCCCTTCACGCTCGCAAGCTGCTCTCTGGTACATTTTCGTCCCCGCCAGGGGCTTTATGACTTTTTTCCCCCGATTCTTTCTATTTCCATAGTGCTTGGTAGTTCCCAAGTGCTGTAATCGCTGTTCATCAGAGGGATGTTTTGAGGCAGAGCGCAGCTCCCGGGGTGAACCTCTCCCCAGAAATTTAAATAGCGGGATGCTGCGTGGGCGCTCACAGCCACGAGGGCCGTTAGGGCCGTCCTCGTTAGCCCCCGGCCAGCGTTAGCCGCCCCAGCAGCGCTCTGGGGAGCCTGTGGCCATGGACCCCCTTCCCCGGGGGAGCAGCAGCCTCAGAGATTTGGATCAGCTACACTGGGGAAGGCGGGTGGGATACGTCTGAGCCTTGCTCTGGCCTGTCCCCAGGGTGTTTTTGGGGAAGAAAAGTAGAAAACGCTTCTTCCCTGGTCTGACGGGGAGGCTGGAGGGGCTGGGCACCCCGGCCCGGGCGTTCCTGCCTCGGCTGGCGCGGCCACAGCATGGAGCTGCTTTTGGAAGCCCGAGCGAAGCCGGGGCAGATGCCCTCCTGCAGTTTTACCTTATCCTGACCTCAAAAACGCTTTTAAAAAGCGACCCTGGGGCACGCTTGGGCTGGGCAAGTCCGGCGGCGGTGCCGTGTCCCCGGGCGGGCCGGGGGTTGCCCCAGCAGCGTTACCCAGGGCCTTAGGGAGGGCGCCAGGGCAGAGCGGCCGAGAGCAGGAGCTCCTCGTCCCGGGGCTTCGTTGCCGCAGGAGGCGGAGACGCTCTACGAGCCATTCGCGAAGCCGCTTTCAGAGCGGTTTGCGCTGCCCGCGCGCTTGGCCGTCGCATTCGACGGAGCCGAGCAACCCGTGGGCACCTTCGAGGGCAAAATTCCTTCCTGAGCTTCGACTAACTTCTTCCTCTTTCCTTCTCTGTTTCAGTTACCTGCAGGGCAGCAGAAGCTCCCTGGAGCCTCCCCGTCCCCTTCGCTACCTCATCCTCCCCTGGGGGAGAGCCCGCAGCTCCCGGCCGCCCACCTCTCCCAAATGCAGTCCCCCCACCCCTCCCGGCCCCCCTCCCAGCCCCAGCCCCTCTCCCGGCCCCCCTCCCGGCCCCACTCGCGCCCCCCCTCCCAGCCGCAGACCCTCTCCCGGCCCCCCTCCGAGCCGCTCTCCCGCTCCTGCACCCCACAGGCCGCCATGCCCAGCCTCTATGTCATCCAGAACCAGCTGGCCTCGTCCCCCCTCGGCGGGGGGCAGCACCCCCTGCGCCCACCCTCCCAGCCCCAGCCGCCCTTCCAACCGCCGCCGGCGCAGGCAGAAGCCGCCCCGCCGCCGGCGGCGCAGCTCCAGGTCCAGCTCCCGGCGCCGGCGGAGGTCCAGCACGCCCACTCCCCCCACTTCCAGCTGCAGTTTCCATCCCAGGGCCCGATCAAACCTCCCACTCCCACCCACGCTCTCCACCTAACCGCGGAGCAGCAGAGGAGCTTTCCGATGGTCCCGAGCCAATTCCAAACCCTCCCGGCCATCCCCAACCCCGCTCCTCAGCAGAAGCAAATACTGGACAGGTTCCAGCAGGTAAATAAGTGCCGTCGAGGGTCTCACGCCGGGCGTAGGTCAGGAGGGAGGTAGCGTGGCAAAGCGCGGCCGCGAGCCTCCCGCCGTCGGGGAGCGGAGGGATTAAAGGCAAAATTGGAAGCAAAACCCGTCTGCTTCCTCCCGGGCGGGTCCCGGGGGCTTCTGCCGTAGAGCTGAACCGGGTGCTGCTTCCTCGGCGCAGCCCCCTCGCTCTTGGGGGGGTTTTGGGGTGCCGAGCGGGTTTGTGCCGTGGGTTACGTCTGGCTCTGCCGCCTGCCGTCGCGGGAACGCACGTGCAAACTTTAACGTGTAGCGCTTGTAGGAGAGGCGTCTTCCACGGCTGCGATTTACGTGTTGGTTTGTAAATAAGACGAGGAGAAGGCGTTGGCAAAACAGAAATAAAAGCGTCCCCGTTTTCCCGTGACAGGCGTCGCCCGAGACCCGTCCTGTCCGGGCAGGGGTCGCATCCTGCCTGAGTTTCTGATTTGGGGGGGTGCAGGTGTCCCAGGGGGATGCTCGGGGACCAGCCCGGCCCTCGTTAGCGGTGCTTTGCTGATGGAGAGGGAGGTCAGGGGCTTCCTGGTGAAGTACCTGAAAAAAACAGGCTTCTAAAATGAAACTGCAGTTATTTATGTTATATTCACTTGCGGGGGGGGGAGATGAAAAGGGCAGTGCTTGAGCTTGGTTTGATTTAACTGCATCTTAACTTCAAGCAAACTCCCCCTATAAGGACCCGATTTGCTTTTTTCGAGCACGCTGTCCGTGGCTTAGCCCCCGGGCACCAGCGCAGCTGGACGGGGGGAGCTCGGCAGGCGCCTTTTTCTGCTTCTCTGGCGTCCGTCTCCCAGCGCCGAGGTCGGGGGAGAGACGGGGCCAGCGCAGCAAACGGTCCCTTCCCTCCTCCTGCGTTCGTGCCGAATCGATGGCGCTCGCAGATTAAAAAGCGATGGGTTTAGGGCACGTTTTCACCTTCTGGGTTGTTTTTCTTTTGTTATCCCGCACAGGTGCCCCAGGGGATCATCCTGCAGACGAAGCAGCAGCCTCCCACCAGCCAGGCTTCCCCCGCGCTCAGCCAGTTCAGCAGCCCGTCCTCCTCCGTCCTGGTGAGCGGCCAGGGGCAGCCGGTGGCGGCGACGACGACGCCAGCCCCCGCGCACAGCCACGCGCCCGCCGCCCTCCCGCCTTCCACCGCAGGTTCGTGCCGCTGGCTCCAACTCTCGGGCAGGGAAAAAAAACCCAGGAGGGCATCCCGGACCACCAGCGTCCCGGCATCGCATCGCCCGTGTTTCGGGAGAGCCAAGCCGCCGAAGCCATGCTTGGCGTGCGAGAAGAGGGCAGTGGGGTGAAAGCTGTCGGCGCAGGGAGCCGGGGTCACGGCGATCAAACTCTGCTGCTCGTTGGCGCTCGGTTTTTTGGATAAAGCTCGGTCTTTCGGGATGAAACGCGCTGGGGGAATCCAGGACGACGTTATTTATTATCTAGGCTTGGACTTAAACACGAAACCCCCGCCTGTTTTACGTTTGCTAGGTATTACCGCCCCGGTTCCTGCAGAGAGTAAAACCTTCTCCAGCGTTGCCACGCCGATTTCTGCTGGGAAAGCGGCTGCGGCCCAGGGGAAGCCAGGAACGCCTCTCGCCATCCAGCAGCCGGTTCAGGTGAGGAAGCATTTTTCGTGGTTTTCCATTTTAGTCCAAGGTTTGCCACCTTGAGAGTAAACAAATCTGTCAGCGTTCCCCTCCATTTTATCAAAAAGGAAGAATTAATTTCCAGAAACTTCTTTTTTCCACTTTTAAAGCCCTAAACGTGATACAAAATTAACCATTCCCACCGATATTAATGAAACCTTTGGGGAGAGGGGCTGCTTTGTTCCTCCTCTTTAAGAGAATCGATTACTTACCGATGATTTAATGGGGTGTCAGGACTGTTGATGTAAATTTCTGGAAGCACAAATCAGAATAATTCTGTTTTTGTGGAAAAACGCATCTTAGACTTGAGTGTTTACACCTGAGCAGCGAGGAAGCTGCCTGCGAGCTCTTTCGCCAGCGACCGACGTCTTGGCAGGCAGTTTCTCGCTGCGTGTTTTGGCAATTGTTACTTGGTGAAATCACTCCGGGATTCTAAATAAAGCGATTTCTTTTCGTTCCTTCTGCAGACGAAGCCTGGCGTGATCAGTTCTGTCTCAAGCCTGAACCTGGGGAAAGGTCCCTTGCAGATCCAGGTCGTTGGGAAAGGATTATCGCAGCTCGTGCCCTCGGTCCCCGTGCAAAGCCAGCAGCTGGTGAGCTTGCACCGACGCGTGCGGGGGTTTTAAAGGCAGAGCCTGCCGAGAGCCCTGCCGAGGAGGGAGCGTGCCGGGACGGTGCGGCGCGCCTCGCGAGGGCTGGCGACCGTCAGGCTCTGTCGGTGGAAGAAATGAGGTTTATTCGCAGGTTGTTTGCGCGTCCCATTCGTGCGGGAACTCTAAATGTGCCAAAATACAAGTATACCAAATTTATCTGCGTTTGGTATATGTATTGGTGTATTTGGTATGTATCTACCAATTTATATGTTGTGTATAAACATAAGCATACTCTAAATACACCAGGAGCTGTTTTGTCCACGCGAGGGGAAGCCTTCCTCCATACTTAAAATCCGTGGTCGTCCGCACTTTCTCCTTTTCCTCTTTCCCCTAATTGGAAACCAACTGGATCCGCGTTCGTTCCTCCTAGAGCAGTTGCCACTCTCCGCGATTTCGCCCCCGTCTCTCAGTTCCCTCCGAAGGGGGTGAATTCCCCCCAGCGCGGGCTCGCTCCGGCTGCCGGCGCGGGTTAAACCCGGCGCGGTGGTGTCCCCTCTCACCCGTGTCCTTTCTTCTCCCAGCAGTACGACAGCAAGCTCGGTCTGAAGAAAGCCCCGACACTACAGCCCAGCAAGGAAGCTTGGTGAGTGCAGCGGCGGGGGCGATGAGTTAAAACGCCAGGGAGCGTCTCTCTGCCGCAGCTCGGGTCGTTACCGTAGCGTATTTCCCTGGCCCTTCTTCCACGTGATGCTGTTAGCGCTGGAAACGGGGAATTTCGTGTGTCAGACCCCGCATCCCCAGCAGTTTTCCCTCTTCTCCTCCCTCCCAGTTTCCTGGAGCAGCTGCACAAACACCAGGGCGCGGTGCTGCACCCCGACTACAAGACCTCGTTCCGCTCCTTCGACGATGCCTTGCAGCGGCTCCTGCCCTACCACGTCTACCAGGGGATGCTGCCCTCCGCCCAGGACTACAGGAAGGGTGAGTCCTCCCAGGGACGGCTGCTAAAACCTGAGGGCGGCGGACTGAGCTTTAAAAGAAGTGGGGTTTTAGTACTAAAGAAATGGAGAAACTCTAGAAAAACATAAATTCCCAAGGCGATGTATTTGAAGTTTTCTGACCTGGAACAGTTCAGAGCTACGTTAAAGTCTTGTCACAGTCTCTGTATACAGTTTTGAGAAATCATTAAAACAGGCCTTAGCAGATTCTTAACAACCACAGCAATTACAAATTACACCGAACCCCTTTTTTCAGGGCCTCCCCCGGGTGAGTCCGCTGAAAAAGTTAATAATAAAGAGCCGCCGAGCCGGTATCTGCGTTCGTCTTGTGACACAAACTTTCTTTTCTCCCCGTCCTCCTCTTCCTCGCAGTGGACGAGGAGTTCGAGGTGGTGTCCACCCAGCTGCTGAAGCGCACCCAAGCGATGCTGAACAAGTACCGCCTGCTGCTCTTAGAGGAGTCTCGGGTGAGTCCTGCCTCCCGCCTGCTCCGCGCTCACCCGCGGGGCTGCAAACACAACGAATTCTCCGACGCGGGCTGCTCGCGTCCTTCCGCGGCTTCGCGGTTCAAATTCCGCGGCGCGGCGGCTGCGCGGCACGGCACCGTGGCGGGCTATGGGCGCTGTCCTGCCGCGGCGGAGTGGGTGGGGGCTGGATTTTTGCAGAGATGGGGGAGCTTTCCTCTCCCTGCCGTCGGCTCGGTCCGGCCTTTGCCTGGCCGTGAATTCGGCAGAAGGCAGCTCTGCGTTGAGCCTTCGTGGCTCTTTCTGAAGGGGGATGGGAAAAACCTGGAGGGATAACAAACGGCGTTAAGGTGGCGATGTGTAACGGCAGCCGCTCTTCCTCCCCATCCCTCTCCTCTCCCTCCTCCGTTCTGTTCCTCGTCGCAGAGAGTCAGTCCTTCTGCGGAGATGGTGATGATCGACCGCATGTTCATACAGGAAGAAAAGACCATGTTAGCGCTCGACAAGCAACTGGCGAAGGAGAAACCAGGTGGGAGACGAATTCATTCTGTTTGTCCGCCTTTTATGACCACACGCTCGGGTTTTGACGTTTTCCTCCTCTTGGGAGGCCAGGCGTGAGGTACCCTGCGATGCTCAGGGCAGGACAGCGTCGGCCTCTTCCGCCGGGGTCAGCAGGGATTTGGGGGAAAAGCTGTTAAAAATCAGAGTGAGCGTTACCTGCTGCCGTCCGCACTCCTCCCCACCCACTCCTTCAAGATCTCGGTGGCCAAAGTCTTACTTAACGCAAAGCGTGTGCGGCGTTCGGGCTCCCGACGAATCCTGTTCCTGGCTGCTCCGGAGGGTCTTTTTTAAAGGTTTGGGTTAAGTTGCCGCGTCTTTCCCTGGGCGAGATCACGAGGGATGAGCTCCCTAAGAAGTGGAAGAGAGAAGAGGGGCTGAGGGGCGTTAAGTTTGGGAGAGGGGGAAAAAAATACATCCCGGCACAAGCGGGCAGATGGGCAAAATATATATTTTGCGATGATGCGATTATAGTAATAATTTTTTATTTATTTAAAAAAAAATGAATAAAGGGATAGCGTGTTGTGCTGGCGCTAACGGCTGAGGTGGTGTTTCCCTTCCAGACGAGTACGTCTCCTCGTCCTCCCGCTCGCAGAGCCTCTCCTCCTCGGCGGCCCTGGCCTCCGTCTCCAGCGTGGCGCCGGCCCCCGAGAGCCTGAAGGCGCCGGCGGCGCAGGCGGCCCCCCCCATCCACCCCACCAAGCTGGTGATCAAGCACAGCGGGGGCTCCCCGTCCGTCACCTGGGCCAAGGCCTCCCCCTCCCTGGACGGGGACGAGGACGCCTTGCCCTCCAGGAGCAAGCCCCCCATCAAAACCTACGAGGCGCGCAGTCGGATCGGCCTCAAGCTGAAGATCAAGCAGGAGGCCGGGCTCAGCAAAGTGGTCCACAACACCGCCTTGGACCCCGTGCACCAGCCGCCCCCCGTCTGCCGAGTCATCAAAGGACCCGACCCCCACGCCGCCGCCGCCTCCACCGCCGCCGGGCAGATGAACGGCACCGTCGACCACGTCACCTCGGCTCCCGCCGAGAAGAAACCCATCGTGACCTACTGCCGGCTCCCTCTTCGCAAGACCTACCGCGAGAACGTGGACGCTTTCGTGGCCGAGAAGCCCGCCGACGCCTGCCCCAAGGGGAGCGCCCCGAAAGCCGACAAACTCCCCGGCGCCCTCGTCATCAAGCAGGAGGACGGGTCCAGGAGCGTGATCACCTCCCACAAGAGCCAGGACAGCCCCTCGGCGGCGGCCGCGGCGGAGAAGAGCCGGCCGGAGGAGAGCTCCAAGCTCCTGTTCTTCAACAGGAGCGACGCCCGCTCCCTCGTCCTGCAGGACAGCCCGGCCCCGCCGAAGCCCGACGACTCCACCAGTGGCCTTATGAAGGAGCTTGCGGAAGTCGAGGACGAGTTTTACCGCGGGATGATAAAACCGGAGCCCCCCGACCAGGGCTCGGGCTCTGAACTCACCTGGGAGGTGCCGCTGCCCCCGGCCAAGCGTAGGAAGTCGGAATCCTTCGAGGTGGACAACGCCAGCTTCTCCAGCGACAGCCCCCAGGACGACTCCCTCAACGAGCACCTACAGAGCGCCATCGACAGCATCCTCAACCTGCAGCAACCTCAGACTGGGGGCCAGAACGTCCGGACGCCTTCCTCCTCCTACAACTCCTCCTCTTCCCCCTTCTCCTCGCCCGTCCACCGTACGGACGCCTACCTTGCCCCTAATCACAACGGTGGCCTTGGAGCAAGGACGTTGAACAGATAACAGAGAACCAAACGGAGCGGCAGCGGGACACTGAGCGAGGACCGGAGAGGAGGACGAAGACGACGAAGACGACGACGCTCTTGCTGGTTGGATGCGGTTGAGCCCCGCGGCGGTGCCGCCTCCCAGAGACCCGACGGGCCGGGCCTGGGACGGGAGGAGCGGGGAACGGAGGGCGTCCCGGGGATGCTTCGCCCCAGTGTTTATAGAGATGGGGGTTTTTTTGGATGTTGTAAAGCGCGAGCGGAGGCTGGATTTACGATCTGCACGACCTCACGGCGAGCGCGACGCGACCGAGCGCCCGGGGGCGGACTGGTGGGGCCCGTAGGTATTGTCGGCTGTGTAATTTAGATTCTGTAACAAATTGCTAATATGAATATCGGATCGGTCTATTCTCTCTTTCCCCCCCCACCCTGCTCCCGCCCCGGCCGGCCGTAAGCTCGGAGCACGTCCCGAATCAAACCGGTGGGAGGCCAAAGAGGACTCTGCAGTCGTTGCCCCAGGGGCAAAATTTATCCTTCCTTTAAGTTATTTCAGATTCCGCGCGGGCTTTTGGACCCTCTCGCTGGTCAGCAAAGGGGAAAAAACACGGAAAAAAAAAAAAGAGAAGGAAAGCAAGGAAACGCAAACACTAATGGCTAAAAGGAAAAGCAAAGTTTACAGTGAGTTTTACGCCTGGAGGAGAAGCAAATCCCTCTGGGGCTGGCGGAGGGTGGGATCTGGCAGGGGAGGGGAGAATAGCGGCCAGCCGGGGAGGGAGGACTCCGGCTCTGCTTTTCCCCGTCACCCCCGGCTTTCACGCAGGAAAACGCCAGGAAGGACGAGTTTTTGGGGGTGGGGGGATCAAAAAAAGAGTAATTGTCCGCCGCGAGCGCACCCTTCCCAAAAATAAGTATTTTGTCTGGTGCCAGAAGCTCCGGGCAGGACCCGTCCCTTCCCGCTCTGCCTTCGGGCGGCCCTGCCCAGCCGGCGCCGGCGAGGACGCCGCTCTTTGCCCCTTTTCCCTGCCTTGCGCCTCTCCCGCCATCCCGGCCCTTTTCCCCCCCTTTTTTTCCTTTCGGAGGCAATAAGTGAACCTTGACTTCCAAGTGCCATCGGGTGCGTGTGCCACTGTCCCCTCTCCCTCGGCCTGGCCCGCTCCCCCGCCGCCGGCCCGCCTGCGTACGTATACCTGCCTCCGCGCGTACGTACGCGTCTGTATGTACGTACAGCGGGGTTTTGGGGCAAAACGCTGCAAATCCGGGGCGGAGCGAACAGCAGAGACCTCGGGGACCCCCCATAACGGGGGGAGAGGGGACCACCCCGGGCGGGAACGGGGAAAGAACGAGCGGTATCCAAACGTCAGCTTTTTTTCCAGGTTCTTTGGGTTTTTTTTTTTTGCTGCTTATTAATTTTTTCCCCTCTCTTGAAGCGATTCCCCCGCTCCGGTGAAAGGGAGCCTCTGTGCAGCGTTTGGTGGCGTAAACAGGGAGGGATCACCCTTGGAAACAGAAAACATCCTTCCTCTCCGGCCGGCGGCAGCGTCCCCTCCTCCAAAACCCAACCAACAGCAAGAAAAAAACCCACAAAATTCAAGTTTTAAAAGCCGGGGCAGAGCTGCCGCCCGGCGGGGGTTTTTTTTAGGGTGAAAAAAAAAACTTGGGGGAAAGAAGCAAAGCTGGAGTTTTGCTCCCCTGGACGGCTGGAGCGTGCGTGGCATCGCCCAGCGCCGGCCGGGGCTGGAGCGGAGCCAGGGCTGCAGCCGCTCCCTGGGAGCCTCCGCAGGCTGGGATTTGTTCCTTTCCATTTCCCCCCCCCCTTTGCTTCTATTTTTTCTTTTTTTTTCTTTTTTTTTTTTTTTTCCGAGAAGGAACCATAAATCTGCTTTTCCCGAGCCTGGGAACGGGCGGCGAGCGCGCTCGGCATTCCTGCCCGCTTGCTCACGGCGCGCTGCCTCACCCACACCCGGCCTCGCCCGCCGAACCCCCTAAATCCCGCTTTTTCATCCAGAAATTCCCGGTCGTTTTTATTTATCCCCTTCTCTCAGAAAAAGCCCAATCCCCCCCTCATCCCGCGTCGCTCCCAAACGGAGCGGCTGGGTTTCGGGAATGCCGGGAGGCCCGGCCGCACGCTTCCTCGCTCCCTCTTTTCCTCTTTTCTCGCCCAAAACCGGGCCTCGGAGCGTCTGCCGGCGGGGAGCGGGTTTCATCCGGAGGGCAGGGGCTTGGGCGGGTGGGATCCGGGATTTGGGGGGGGTCTCGCCCCTCGGCGCCGGGTGGGAGCCCCCTTTGCTCGTCCCTCGGCTGGGGACAGCAAACCCAAGGTCATTTTTATTTTAAATTTTTATTATTATTTTGATTTTGAGTTGATTTTTCCTGCCCCGTTGGAGGCGCGCGGGCGGGTGCCGCCGAGCGGCCGGACCCCCGAGCCCCGGCGCCGCGGATGGGTCGGGGTAGCAATAAGGGACGACGCTTCCCAGGCTAAAATATTTGGCGTTTTCTTTTTTATATATACATATATATATATAAAAATGTATATTAAATCGTTTGGGTTTTTTTGTTTAGCGTCTAATTATTTTTTTTTTTAAACCGAGAAGGAAGCGTGGCTTGGGATCGTTAGCTCCTTATTTTTCCTTTCTCTGCGAGACGGATCCGTTGGAAAACCCGAGGTTTCACCCCAAAAGGGCCGTCCGGCGCCGCGGGGGGGGCGCGGCTCTCCAGCGTCCCCCAGTTTTGGGGAGAAAACTCCAGGTTTGCCCACTGGGATCTTGCGTTGCACTGGGGGAGGGGGGGGGTGGCCCTTTCCCACCCGTTTTAATCCACATTTTTGGGGGGGACTCTGCTGCCTGGGGGGGTTGATCCCCATTCTGGGGGGGGGAAGGCAGAAAATGGGGGGGCCCCCCCAAATCCCGCCCCGTCCTCGCCCCCGGAGCGTAACGGGGCGTAACGAGCCCAAACGAGTCCGACCGCCCCGGTCCCCTCCCGCCCCGCCGGTACCAGTGAACGCTATCACAGTTCGAAACAAAATATAGTACTATAAAATAATTTTGTACTGTATTTATTGTGTATA
The DNA here is from genome assembly GCA_020745775.1 of Theristicus caerulescens. Taxonomy (NCBI): domain Eukaryota; kingdom Metazoa; phylum Chordata; class Aves; order Pelecaniformes; family Threskiornithidae; genus Theristicus; species Theristicus caerulescens. Next base: position 106,817 of record JAJGSR010000046.1, read on the forward strand.
ACGATTTTTTTAAAGAATTATGTACATTTAGTACTTCTGTGTAAATTAAATCGCTCTTCTTTTTAAAAACTGCGCCCGCCTCGCTGGTCGCTGTTGCTTTCGGCAACCCTGGCGCCAAACCTCGCCCGCGAAAACCCTCCCGCGCCGGGAAAATGAGTGCAGACGCAGGTAAAACCCCAAAGCGGGGGAAGCGGGGGCCCCCTCAGCCTTTTGGGGTGAATTCGGCGGGGTTTGGGGCTTGCAGGTGCGGGGGGGCCTTCCCCGTTGCAGGAAGAAAAGGTGTTTGATGGTGAAAGGGGAGGGGGGGCCTGGGACCCCGATCCCACCCAGAGTGGGGCTGGGGGCTTTAGGGGGAGACCCGGGACCCCAATCCCAGCTTGTGAGCGGGGCTGGGGGCTTTAGGAGGAGACCCGGGACCCCGATCCCAGGTTGTGAGCGGGGCTGGGGGCTTTAGGGGGAGACCCGGGACCCCGATCCCAGCTTGTGAGCGGGGCTGGGGGCTTTAGGGGGAGACCCGGGACCCCGATCCCAGCTTGTGAGCGGGGCTGGGGGCTTTAGGGGGAGACCCGGGACCCCGATCCCAGCTTGTGAGCGGGGCTGGGGGCTTTAGGGGGAGACCCGGGACCCCGATCCCAGGTTGTGAGCGGGGCTGGGGGCTTTAGGGGGAGACCCGGGACCCCGATCCCAGCTTGTGAGCGGGGCTGGGGGCTTTAGGGGGAGACCCGGGACCCCGATCCCAGCTTGTGAGCGGGGCTGGGGGCTTTAGGGGGAGACCCGGGACCCCGATCCCAGCTTGTGAGCGGGGCTGGGGGCTTTAGGGGGAGACCCGGGACCCCGATCCCAGCTTGTGAGCGGGGCTGGGGGCTTTAGGGGGAGACCTGGGACCCCGATCCCAGCTTGTGAGCGGGGCTGGGGGCTTTAGGAGAAGACCCGGGACCCCGATCCCAGCTTGGGAGCGGGGCTGGGGGCTTTAGGAGAAGACCCGGGACCCCGATCCCAGCTTGGGAGCGGGGCTGGGGGCTTTAGGGGGAGACCTGGGACCCCGATCCCACCCAGGAGTGGGGCTGGGGGCTTTAGGGGGAGACCCGGGACCCCGATCCCAGCTTGTGAGCGGGGCTGGGGGCTTTAGGGGGAGACGTGGGACCCCGATCCCAGCTTGTGAGCGGGGCTGGGGGCTTAGGGGGAGACCCGGGACCCCGATCCCAGGTTGTGAGCGGGGCTGGGGGCTTTAGGAGGAGACCCGGGACCCCGATCCCAGGTTGTGAGCGGGGCTGGGGGCTTTAGGGGGAGACCCGGGACCCCGATCCCAGCTTGGGAGCGGGGCTGGGGGCTTTAGGGGGAGACGTGGGACCCCGATCCCAGCTTGTGAGTGGGGCTGGGGGCTTTAGGGGGAGACGTGGGACCCCGATCCCACCCAGGAGTGGGGCTGGGGGCCTTAGGGGGAGACCCGGGACCCCGATCCCAGCTTGTGAGCGGGGCTGGGGGCTTTAGGGGGAGACCTGGGACCCCGATCCCACCCAGAGTGGGGCTGGGGGCTTTAGGAGGAGACCTGGGACCCCGATCCCAGCTTGTGAGCGGGGCTGGGGGCTTTAGGGGGAGACCCGGGACCCCGATCCCAGGTTGTGAGCGGGGCTGGGGGCTTTAGGGGGAGACCCGGGACCCCGATCCCAGGTTGTGAGCGGGGCTGGGGGCTTTAGGGGGGACCCGGGACCCCGATCCCAGCTTGGGAGCGGGGCTGGGGGCTTTAGGGGGAGACGTGGGACCCCGATCCCAGCTTGGGAGCGGGGCTGGGGGCTTTAGGGGGAGACCTGGGACCCCGATCCCACCCAGGAGTGGGGCTGGGGGCTTTAGGGGGAGACCTGGGACCCCGATCCCACCCAGAGTGGGGCTGGGGGCTTTAGGAGGAGACCCGGGACCCCGATCCCAGCTTGTGAGCGGGGCTGGGGGCTTTAGGGGGAGACCCGGGACCCCGATCCCAGCTTGTGAGCGGGGCTGGGGGCTTTAGGGGGAGACCCGGGACCCCGATCCCACCCATGAGTGGGGCTGGGGGCTTTAGGGGGAGACCCGGGACCCCGATCCCAGGTTGTGAGCGGGGCTGGGGGCTTTAGGGGGAGACCCGGGACCCCGATCCCAGCTTGGGAGCGGGGCTGGGGGCTTTAGGAGAAGACCCGGGACCCCGATCCCAGCTTGGGAGCGGGGCTGGGGGCTTTAGGGGGAGACCCGGGACCCCGATCCCACCCATGAGTGGGGCTGGGGGCTTTAGGGGGAGACCCAGGACCCCGATCCCAGCTTGTGAGCGGGGCTGGGGGCTTTAGGGGGAGACCCGGGACCCCGATCCCAGCTTGTGAGCGGGGCTGGGGGCTTTAGGGGGAGACCCGGGACCCCGATCCCAGGTTGTGAGCGGGGCTGGGGGCTTTAGGGGGGACCCCGGGCGTTGCAAGGGGCCGGGGGGCTCGGGGGGCTCACCCGCGTCCCGCCGGCAGGAGCCACACGGCCAGCACAGGCCTCTCCGGCCCGGCCACCGCGGCGGCCGCCTCCCTCCCTCCCTCCCTCCGTCGCCGCTATTAATTTATTAATTTTGGGTTTGATTGTTTTCGTGCCTGGCGCTCTGCGCTGCCCCCCCATAATTTATGTTAATGTATTCCCGCCCCGGCCCTTTTCTCCCCGCCGCCTCCGGCCTCGGCGCAGTTCTGCCGCGGGATCCTCGGCGTCGCCGGGAAGGGATTCTCCTCCCGTAAAAATAAGGGGAAAAGGGGAGAGAGAGAGGAAAAGGGAAAACAAAACCAAACGAGAAGAAAGAAGTCGCTCGGAGCGGCGTTTTGCTCTGGAAAGCGACGCCGGCCGCTCCGCGGCCCCGCCACAGCGCTGCGCCGCTCTTTTGGGGCAAAAAAGGGCCGGGAAGAGCAAAACCCCCCCGGCCTCGCCGGGAAGGCAGCAAAGCCCCCAAATCTGTGTTTTTGGGTGGGTTTTCGGGCGTTTCCCCCCGGAGGAGGCCGGGAGGAGCGGGGGCCTGGCCCGGGGCGCCCCGCAGCCCCCTCCCCGCCGCCGCGATGTTCAGCTGGATGCGGAGGACGGAGAGGAAGAGCCCGGAGGTGCTGCGCACCGTCACCCAGGGGCTGAAGAGCCTCTACAAGAAGAAGCTCCTGCCGGTGGAGGAGTTTTACCGTTTCCACGACTTCCACTCGCCGGCTTTGGAGGACGCCGACTTCGATAACAAGCCGATGGTGCTGGTGGTGGGGCAGTATTCCACCGGGAAGACCACCTTCATCCGGTACCTGCTGGAGCAGGACATCCCGGGCAGCCGCATCGGCCCCGAGCCCACCACCGACTCCTTCGTGGCCATCATGCACGGGGAGAGCGAGGGGATCACGCCGGGCAACGCCCTCATCGTCGATCCCAAAAAACCCTTCCGCAAGCTCAATCCCTTCGGGAATACCTTCCTTAACCGGTGAGTCAGACCCCTGCCCCCGACGGGGCCGGGCTGGAGCGAAGCCCCCCCAGAACGGGGTCTGCCCCAGCCCCGGGGGATCCCCCGCGTTTTCCCCCGGTTTTGACAGTTTCTGTCAATCCCGCGGGATTTTGATAGTTTCTGTCAGCCCCGGGAGCTGGGGGGGGGGGGGGCCCATTTGAGGAACCCCCCCTTGGGAATTGGGGGGACCGCCAATTTGGGGAACCCCCCTTGGGAATTGGGGGGGGGTCCCCTCTATTGGGAACCCCCCCTTGGGAATTGGGGGGACCGCCAATTTGGAGAACCCCCCTTGGGGATTGGGGGGGACCCCAATTTGGGGAATCTCCCTTGGGAATTGGGGGGACCGCCAATTTGGGGAATCCCCCTTGGGAATTGGGGGGGGACCCCAATTTGGGGCACCCCCCCTTGGGAATTAGGAGGGGTCCCCCCATTTGGGGACACCCCCCCTTGGGAATTGGGGGGACCGCCAATTTGGGGAACCCCCCTTGGGAATTAGGAGGGGTCCCCCCATTTGGGGACACCCCCCCTTGGGAATTGGGGGGGGGCAATTTGGGGAATCCCCCTTGGGAATTGGGGGGGTGGGATCCAGTCCCTGCCACGCCGGGGGGGGATGAGCCAGGCGTCAGGAATGCGGCCCCCCCCGCCTCGGAAAGTCGCCGTCAGGGCTGGCAGAGGGAGGGGGGGACCCCCCAAACCCCCCCCGGGACCCCCCCAACCCCAACGGACACGCGTGGGTGCTGCCCACCCGCTCCCCCTTCCTTCCTGCAGCCCCCCGGGGGGTCGGGGGGGTTCAGAGGGGTTTGGGGGGCTCTGGGGGGGGTCCAGGGGGTTCAGGGGGGGTCCGGAGGCACCTGGAGGGGGTTTGGGGGGTTCGGGGGGGTCTGGGGGAGCCTGGGGGGGGTCGGGGGGTCCAGGGTGGGTCCGGAGGTGTTCAGGGGGGGTCAGGGAGGGTCTGGGGGAGCCTGGGGGGGGGTCAGGGGGATTCAGGGGGGTCCGGGGTGGGTCCGGAGGTGTTTGGGGGGGGTCAGGGAAGGTCTGGGAGAGCCTGGGGGGTCCAGGGGGTTCGGGTGGGGTTCAGAGGGGTCCGGGGGAGGCTCAGGGGGGTCTGGGGGCTCCGGGAGGGTTCAGGGGGGTCCGGGGGGGTCCAGAGGCATCTGGAAGGGGTTTGGGTGGTTCAGGGGGGGTCTGGGGGAGCCTGGGGGGTTCAGGGGGGTCCAGGGTGGGTCCAGAGGTGTTCGGGGGGGTCAGGGAGGGTCTGGGGACGTTCACGGGGTTCCAGGGGGGTCGGGGGGGGTTCAAGGGGGGTCTGGGGGGGTCTGGAGGGTTTGGGGGGGGTTCCGGGGGGTCCAGGGTGGGTCCAGAGGTGTTCGGGGGGGGTCAGGGAGGGTCTGGGGACGTTCACGGGGTTCAAGGGGGGTCTGGGGGGGTCTGGAGGGTTTGGGGGGGTTCCGGGGGGTCCAGGGTGGGTCCAGAGGTGTTCGGGGGGGGTCACGGAGGGTCTGGGGACGTTCATAGGGTTCCAGGGGGGTCGGGGGGGGTTCAAGGGGGGTCTGGGGGGGTCTGGAGGGTTTGGGGGGGTTCGGGTGGGGTCCAGGCGTGTTCAGGGGGAGTCCGGGGAGGCTTGGGGGGGTTCAAGGGGGGTCAGGGAGGGTCCGGAGGGATCCGGGGGGTTCAGGGGGGTCCAGGGTGGATCCGGAGGTGTTCGGGAGGGTCAGGGAGGGTCTGGGGGCTCCGGGAGGGTTTGGGGGGGTTCAGGAGGGATCTGGGGGGGTTCGGGGGGATCCAAGGGCTTCAGGGGGGGTTCGGAGGGGTCTAGGGGAGGCTCAGTGGGGTCTGGGGGGGTCCGGGGACGTTTACGGGGTTCAGGGGGGTCTGGAGGGGGTTCAGGGGGGTCAAGGAGGGTCTGGGGGTGTCTGGAGGGATCAGGGGGGTTTGGGTGGGGTCCAGGGGTGTTCAGGGGGAGTCCGGGGAGGCTCGGGGGGGGTTCAGGGGGGTCAGGGGGGGTCTGGAGGGATCCGGGGGGTTCAGGGTGGGTCCGGAGGTGTTCAGGGGGTTTCGGGGGGTCAGGGAGGGTTCTGGGGGAGCCTGGGGGGGGGTCCGGGGGGGTTCAGGGGCATCCGGGGTGGGTCCGGAGGTGTTGGGGGGGGGTCGGGGGGGTTCAGAGGGGGTTTGGGAGGTTCAAGGGGGGTCAGCGAGGGTCTGGAGGAGCCTGGGGGGTTCAGGGGGGTTCAGAGGGGTCCAGGGGAGTCTCGGGGGGGTCTGGGGGCTCCGGGAGGGTTCGGGGGGGTGCAGGAGGGATCTGGGGGGGTTCAGGTGGGGTCTGGGGGAGTCTGGAGGGATCCGGGGGGTTCAGGGGGGTCTGGAGGGGATTCGGGTGGGCCCCAGGGGGGTTCAGGGGGTTTCAAGGGGGTCTGGGGAGGCTCGGGGGGGGTCCGGGGGGTCCGGGGGGTCCTAACGCGGCTGCTCCCGCGCAGGTTCATGTGCGCCCACCTCCCCAACCAGGTGCTGGAGAGCATCAGCCTGATCGACACCCCCGGGATCCTGTCGGGGGCCAAGCAGCGCGTCAGCCGCGGTGAGGGGGGCGAAGGGGCCTGCAAGGTTCATTGGGGTGCAAAACGGGGGGGCACAGCCCAGCGGGGTGCAAAATGGGGGTGCAAAGCATAAGGAGGTGGAAACGGGGGGATGCAAAACATAATGGGGTGCAAAATGGGGGGGCAAAGCATAAGGAGGTGGAAATGGGGGGATACAAAGTGTAATGGGGTGCAAAATAGGGGTGCAAAGTGTAAGGGGGTGCAAAACGGGGGTGCAAAGCGCAGCGGGGTGCAGACGGGGGTGCAAGGTTTAACGGGGTGCAAGGTGTAAGGGGGTGCAAAGTGGGGGTGCAAGGTGTAAGCTCCCAGCGCTCTCCCCCCACCCCAGGGCCGGGACGAGCGAGGAGGGGGTCCCATGGGGCATCCGGGACCCCCTTTCCGGAGCCATTGGGGGGGGGGGGGGGCTCCCCCCGCGTCGCCGGGGTCGCCGCCAACTTTCCAGCCCGGCTGCGGAGGCCGGGCCCCCCCGGACCCCCCCCGTCTTCCTTCCCCACCCCGAAACCTTCGGCCTCTGCCAAGAGCCCTGGCACCAGCTGCTGAAATGGCCCCGTGGGGGGGGGCTTGGCTGGAGGAGACCCCCCCCGGGCGGGGGGGGGGCTGGGAAAGGGGGGGTCAGGGCTGGGCTGGGGCTGGGTCAAGGCCAAATTCCTGGCGGGCGCTCCCCGCCGCGGTATGCACGGGGGGGACGGGGGTCAAGGACGGGGCTGGGGTCAAGGTGGGGGTCAAGGGCGAGGATGGGCCGGGGCCAGGGCGGAGGGGCCCTTCCCAGGCCTCGCTGCTTGCCTTTTTTGGTGCTTTTTGCCAGGCTCTCGGGGCCTGCGGCTGCGGGGGGGCGGGGAGCGGGGCCACGGCGGGGTCCTGCGGCGGGGGGGGGCCGGCAAGGCCCCGCTCAGGGCAGGGGAGGCATGGGGGGGCTGGGGTTAGGCTGGGATTAGGGTTAGACTGGGGTTGGGATTAGGGTTAGGTTGGGATTAGGTTGGGTTTGAGGTTAGGAGTTAGGGTTGAGATTAGGGTTAGGTTTGAGGTTGGGATTGGGGTTTGGGTTAGAGTTGGGGTCAGAGTTAAGGTTGGGATTACAGCTGGGTTTTGGGGTTAGGTTTGGGGTTAGGGCTGGGATTAGGGTTAGGTTTGAAGTTGGGGTTGGGTTTTGGGGTAAGGGTTGGGGTTAGGGCTGCGTTTTGGGGTTAGTGTTGGGATTAGGGTTAGTGTTGGGGGTAGCATTGAGATTAGGGTTAGGTTTGAAGTTGGGGTTCCCGCCTCCCCCCTCCTCTCCCAGGCTACGACTTCCCGGCCGTGCTGCAGTGGTTCGCCGAGCGCGTGGACCTCATCATCCTCCTCTTCGACGCCCACAAGCTGGAGATCTCGGACGAGTTCTCCGAGGCCATCCGAGCCCTCAAAGGCAACGAGGACAAGATCCGGGTGGTCCTGAACAAGGCCGACATGGTGGAGACGCAGCAGCTGATGCGCGTCTACGGGGCGCTGATGTGGTCCCTGGGGAAGGTGTTCAACACCCCCGAGGTGCTGCGCGTCTTCATCGGGTCCTTCTGGTCCGAGCCCCTCCTCATCGCCGACAACCGGCGGCTCTTTGAGTTGGAGGAGCAGGACTTGTTCCAGGACATCCAGAACCTGCCCCGCCATGCCGCCCTGAGGAAGCTCAATGACCTCGTCAAGCGGGCACGGCTCGTCAGGGTGAGTGCAGCCCCACGGGTCCTCTCTGGGGGGGCGAGGGGACCCCAGGGCTCCTTGGGGGACCCCAGGGCTCCCCAGGGCTCTCCATGGCTCTGGGGGGGCCAAGGGGACTCCAGGGCTCCTTGGGGGACCCCAGGGCTCCTTGGGGCTCTCCGTGGCTCCAGGGGGAACGAGGGGACCCCAGGGCTCCTTGGGGCTCTCCCCGTGATGTTTTGGGGTCCCTCCCTGGCCCCAGGAGGTGACTCAGGGGGTCCCGCAGCCCCGGTGGCTCCTGGCCACCTCCAACAATGGCCCCGTTGCCAAGGGGGGGGACGTCATCACGTCCCCCCCGCCCCATCCTGTGCCTGGCTTCCTCGTTAAGGGTTTCCCGTGAGGTAACGCCTTCCGCCCCTGTAATTACGGACTAATTAACGTTCCCCCCGCCCCTGCGCCCAGTCCAGCTCCCCCCCGTGCTGAGACCCCCAGGATCGCGGGGGGCTGGCCTGGGCGGGGGGAGCCGCAGTGGCCCCATGGCTGAGCCCATCGCCCTGGCGTCTGGCCACGGGGGTCCGGGGGCTCCGGGCGGAAGGCGGTGGCGGGGGGGTTGGCGTTATTCCCTGTCTCCCTCTTCCCCCTCCACCGGCCTTATCGCATCCGGCCACCTGCGGCCGCGGGCCTTTGTGCGGCGCATCCGCCACCCGCGACGCTCGGGGACACGGCCGGCACGGCCACGCACGGGACGGGGCCGGATTGGGGTTGGGATTGGGATGGGATGGGGCCACGTGGCGGGTGGGCACCGTGGGACCCTCCCTGGTTTTGGCTCTGAGCCGCCGAGGGGACCCAGGCGTCCGGGGTGCCGCGCCGCAGCGTGCCGTGCCGCGCCGTGCCGGGGGTTTCCCCGGGAAGGGAGCCCAGGTGCCCTGACGAGAGCCCCGCGCTGCCCCCAGGTCCATGCGCACATCATCAGCCGCCTGAAGAAGGAGATGCCCTCCGTCTTTGGGAAGGACAACAAGAAGAAGCAGCTGATCGCCAAACTGCCGCTGCTCTTCACCCGCATCCAGCTGGAGCATCACATCCCGCCCGGAGACTTCCCCGACTGCGCCCGCATGCAGGTGGGGACCGGGGCAGGCCTTCGCCCCCGTGCCGGGATGCCAAGCCCCGTGCCGGGGTGTCCGGTGGGATGCCGAGCCCTGTGTCGGGATGCAGAGCCCTGTGCCGGGGTATCTGGTGGGATGCCAAGCCCCATGCCGGGGTGCAGACCCCCGTGCCGGGGATCTCCTGGGATGCAGAGCCCCGTGCCGGGGTGTCCGTCGGGACGCAGACCCCCATGCCGGGGTGCAGACCCCCGTGCCGGGGTGTCTGTTGGGACGCAGAGCCCCGTGCCGGGACGCAGAGCCCCGTGCCGGGGTGTCCATCGGGATGCTGACCCCCCGCGTACCCTCCCCGCCCCAGGAGCTGCTGCTGGTCCACGACTTTGCCCGCTTCCCGGGGCTGAAGCCGCGGATGCTGGAGGCGCTGGACGAGCTGCTGACCACCGACATCGCCGCCCTGATGCCGCTGCTGCGGCAGGAGGAGCTGGAGGCCCCCGAGAGTGCCTGCGTGCAGGGGGGAGCCTTCGACGGCACCCGCCAGGGCCCCTTCAGCGGGGCGGAGGAGGAGGAAGAGGAAGGCGAGGAAGAGGAGGAATGGGTGGTGACGAAGGACAAGGCCAAGTACGACGAGATCTTCTACGGGCTGGCGCCGCTGGGGGGGAAGCTGAGCGGGCGGCGGGCGCGGGGCTGGATGGTGAGCAGCAACCTGCCCAGCTCCGTCCTGGGCCGCATCTGGCAGCTGAGCGACGTGGACCGGGATGGGATGCTGGACGCCGAGGAGTTCGCCCTGGCCGGCCACCTCATCGGGGCCAAGCTGGAGGGGAGGGGGCTGCCGGCCGACCTGCCCCCCCGCCTCGTGCCCCCCTCCAAGCGCCGGCCCAAGGGCTCTGCGGAGTGACCCCCGGGACCCCCCTGGGACCCCCAGAGCCCCCCAGGAGCCCCAGAACCCCTTTGGGACCCCCTGGGACCCCCCGGAGACGCCCCGGAGACCCCCTGGGACCCTCCCAGAGCCCTCCCAGAGCCCCCCGGGACCCCCAGAGCCTCTTGGGACCCCCCAGGAGCCCCAGAGCCCCCTTGGGACCTCCTGGGATCCCCAGAGCCTCTTGGGACCCCCAGAGACCCCCCCAGGGCCCCCAGAGCCCCACTGGGACCCCCTGGGACCTCCTGGGACCCCTCAGAGCCCCCTGGGATCCTCAGAGACCCCCAGAGACCCCCTGGGACCCCCAGAGAACCCCCCTGGGATCCCCAGAGCCTCCTGGGATCCTCAGACACCCCCTGGGACCCCCCCGGGACCCCCAGAGACCCCTGCTGGGACCCCTAGAGCCTCTTGGGACCCCCAGGACCCCCCCCGGGATCCCCAGAGCCTCCTGGGACCCCCCAGGACCTCGAGAGACCTCCTGGGTCCCCCAGAGCCCCACAGAGCCTCCTGGGACCCCCCAGGACCTCCAGAGACCCCCTGGGACCCCCAGAGCCCCCCAGGACCCCCCCGGGACCCCCAGAGCCCCAATAAAGGGAGGATGCGGATGTTGGAGCCAGCGTGGTTGGGGCAGGGGGTGTGCAAGGGGTGTGAGTGTGCAGGGGGTGTGTGCAAGGGAGGGAGCGTGCAAGAGGGGTGGGTGTGCAAAGGGGGAGGGGATGCGATGGGGGTGAGCGTGCAAGGGAAGGTGTGCAGGGGGGCGTGCAGAGGAGGGGGTGCCTGTGCTGCAGGTGAGTGCACGCGTGCGGGCGCCTGCGTGAGGGCCGAGCACACGCGTGTCCAGGCGTGAGGCTGTGGGCACCCAGGGGCCACAGCTGGGCTCAGGGCCGGGGCCGGTTCGGGGGTCCCAGGGCCCCCCCGGGTGTTGGGGGGGGGCCACATCTGGGGGGGGGGGGCCCACATCTGGAGGACCCCCCCCGCAGCTGGACCCCGCCCTCCCCAAGATGGCGGCCAGGTCCTCCCCAAGATGGCGGCCATGCCCTCCCCAAGATGGTGTCCATGACCTCCCCAAGATGGTGTCCATGACCTCCCCAAGATGGCGTCCGTGCCCCCATATGGTGTCCATGACCTCCCCAAGATGGCGTCCGTGCCCTCCCCAAGATGGCGGCCATGCCCTCCCCAAGATGGCGGCCATGCCCTCCTCAAGATGGCACCCCTGCCCTCCCCAAGATGGCGGCCACGCCCTCCCCAATATGGCGGCCCTGCCCTCCCCAAGATGGCGGCCATGCCCTCCCCAAGATGGTGTCCATGACCTCCCCAAGATGGCGTCCGTGCCCCCAACATGGCGGCTCTGCCCTCCCCAAGATGGCGGCTCTGCCCTCCCCAATATGGCGGCCACGCCCTCCTCAAGATGGCACCCATGCCCCCCAAGATGGCGGCCATGCCCTCCCCAAGATGGCGCCCCTGCCCTCCTCAACATGGCGTCCATGCCTTCCCCAATATGGCGGCCCTGCCCTCCCCAAGATGGCGGCCAGGTCCTCCCCAAGATGGCGGCCATGCCCTCCCCAAGATGGTGTCCATGACCTCCCCAAGATGGCGTCCGTGCCCTCCCCAACATGGCGGCTCTGCCCTCCCCAAGATGGCGGCCATGCCCTCCCCAAGATGGTGTCCATGACCTCCCCAAGATGGCGTCCGTGCCCTCCCCAACATGGCGGCTCTGCCCTCCCCAATATGGCGGCTCTGCCCTCCCCAATATGGTGTCCATGACCTCCCCAAGATGGCGGCCATGCCCTCCCCAAGATGGCGTGCATGCCCCAATATGGCGGCCCTGCCCTCCCCAAGATGGCGTCCATGCCCTCCCCAACATGGCGGCTCTGCCCTCCCCAATATGGCGGCCCTGCCCTCCCCAAGATGGCGTCCATGCCCTCCCCAAGATGGCGTCCATGCCCTCCCCAACATGGCGGCTCTGCCCTCCCCAAGATGGCGGCCATGCCCTCCCCAAGATGGTGTCCATGACCTCCCCAAGATGGCGTCCGTGCCCTCCCCAACATGGCGGCTCTGCCCTCCCCAAGATGGCGGCTCTGCCCTCCCCAATATGGTGTCCATGACCTCCCCAAGATGGCGGCCATGCCCTCCCCAAGATGGCGTGCATGCCTTCCCCAATATGGCGGCCCTGCCCTCCCCAAGATGGCGTCCATTCCCTCCCCAATATGGCGGCCTTACCCTCCCCAAGATGGCGTCCATGCCCTCCCCAATATGGCGGCTCTGCCCTCCCCAAGATGGCGTCCACGCCCTCCCCAAGATGGCGGCCGGAAGTGGCGGGGCGGCGCTTCCGGCCGACCCCGCCGCCTGCTCTTTCTTTTCAAGATGGCGGCGCCCGCGGCCTCCCCGTCGTTCCTGGGCCTGGGCCCCGGCTCCCGGGACCCCGCCGCCGCCCGCCGCCGCTCCCGCGGCCCCCGTAACCGTAAGAAGGGCTGGAAGCGCTGGGCCGGTCCCGAAGCGAGGCTGGGCCGCGAAATCGGCGACTTTCTCGAGGATGTGGTGCTGCAGCAGCGGGCCACGGGGTGAGCGCGGCGGGGGGGGGGGCGGCTTCGGGGGGCTCTCAGGGGATTTGGGGGGGCTCAGGGGCGATTTGGGGGGCGCAGAGGGGATTTGGGGGGCGCAGAGGGGATATGGGGGGGCTCAGAGGGGCCTGAGGGAGCTCAGAGGGGCTTTGGGGGGCCTCGGAGGGGTCTGGAGGGGGCTCTGAGGAGTTTGGGGGGCTTAGGGGGTGCGGAGGGGATTTGGGGGGGCTCAGAGGGACTTTGGGGGGCTCAGGGGGGATCTGGGGGGGCTCTGAGGGGTTTGGGGGGCTCAGGGGGGATCTGGGGGGCATGGAGGGGTCTGGGGGGGCTCTGAGGGGTTTGGGGGGCTCAGGGGGGATCTGGGGGGGCTCAGGGGGGATCTGGGGGGGCTCAGGGGGGATCTGGGGGGGCTCTGAGGGGTTTGGGGGGGCTCAGGGGGGATTTGGGGGGGCTCTGAGGGGTTTGGGGGGCTCAGGGGGGATTTGGGGGGGCTCTGAGGGGTTTGGGGGGATCTGGGGGGCCCCCTCAGCCCCCCCCGCCCCCCCCAGGGGCCTGATCGCGGAGCAGCCGGACGAGGGGCTCTTCTTCGTGGACACGGGCAACGCCGAGAAAGGTGAGGGGGGTGTGGGGGGTATTTTGGGGGTGGTCACCCCACGGGGGAGCCTTGGGGCGCGCCCCCCCCTTCCCTCCCGCGGCGTTTGGGGGTGACGTGTGTCCCCCCCTCCCCAAGATCGGCAACTGAACAAGGGCAAGGAGAAGCCGCTCCACGCCGACCTGGTCCTGCAGCCCGACTCCAAGGTGCCGGCACCCAAAAAGTGAGCGAGGGGGGGGGAATTGGGGTCCCCCCCCAGCCCGGCTGAGCCCCCCGGCCCCGGCTGAGCCCCCCGCGCCTCCTCCCCGCAGCATTTTGGCCCACCAGATTCCCAACGGGCGGAAGGAGAGACGGCGACGGGAATTTTGGGAGAAGCAAGCGGAAAAAGGGGTGCTGCCCCGCGCCGAACGGCGCCTGCGGGCCCGGCTGCGGCGACGGGGGGGGCCTGGCGGAAAAAAATCCGGAAAAACCCCCGGAAAAGGGGCGCTCCGACCCCGCCAGGGGCTTCTACGACATCTGGGCGGCCGACAGTAAGGAGAGGGTGCCGGCGTTCCGGCAAATTTCCGCGGCAAATTTGGTCGGTAGCCAAAACGTGGGGTTTTGGCGTGAAAATCGGGGGGACGGCGGAGGGGGGGGATGGCGGAGGCACGGAGGAAAGCAGAGGGAAAGGGGGAGGGAGCCCCGGTTTATTGGCAAAACGCGGCTCCCCCGCGGCGGGGGGGTTTGGGGGGTCGGCGTCGCCCGCGCCCCCCGTCCCGGGGAGGCCGTGGGGACAGCGGGGGGGTCCCGTGTCCCCGCAGACCCCCTGGACCGGGTGCTGGCGGGCCAGGACGGCTGGTTCCTGCAGCAGACCAAGAAGCAGAGGGTGAAGGTGAGCCGGTTTGGGGGCGCGGGGGGGTTTGGGGGCACGGGGGGGTTTTGGGGGTCTCCGGCAGACCCCCCACCCCGGCTGTCCCCCCCCAGCGCCCCGCCAGGCTGCAGACGAAGCCCTCGCAGGTCCCCGCCGTGGAGGTGATCGCCGCCGGCGGCTCCTACAACCCCGCTTTCGAGGACCACCAGGTTCGGGGGGGACGCGCGGTGGGCGCGGGGTGACCCCCCCCACCCTGACGTTGGCCGTGACGGCGGCACCGATGTCCCCCCTTCCCGCAGGCGCTGCTGCTGCGGGCGCACGAGGAGGAAGTGAGGAAGAAGAGGGCGGAGGACAAGGTGGAGAGGCAGCTGAAGATCCCTGACGGCGCCGAGCTCCCCACCGCGGTGAGACCCCGGACCCCCGGCGTGGTTTTTGGTAGGGGAGGGGTGCGTTCCCAAATCGGGGTGCTGACCCCCCCGCCGCCCCCAGGAGACGGTTTTCCAGGAGCAGTGCGAGGGGCTGCTGGAGGAGTCGGGGGACGAGGAGGACGGCGAGGAGCCGGCAGAGCCGCCGGACGCCCCCAAAACGGCGCCGCGGCGGGAGAAGAAGACGGAGCAGCAGCGCCGGCGGGAGAAGGAAGCCCGAGCCCTGGTGCGGGGACGGCGCGGGGACGCGCCGGGTGCGGGGACCCGGGGTTTGCCGGCGTCCTGACGCGGTTGTGCCCGCAGGCGGCCCGGCAGCGCCGGGAGAAGGCGGCGCGGTGCCGGCGGCAGGAGCTGTTCCGCTTGCGCCAGCTGCGGCGGCAGGTGAAGGGGTGGGAAGCGGAGCTGCTGCGGCGGCGGCAGGCGCGCCTGGCCAAGCGGCGGGCCAAGGACGCGCTGCCCCGGCGCCTGGGGCGCCTCAGGTGAGCGGGGAGGGGCCGTGGGGGGCTGCCGGAGCCCCCCGCCCCCTCCCTGAGCCCCCCGCCCCGCAGGTACGAGGAGCCCGGCCCGGAGGTGCAGCTGAGCGACGAGCTGGCCGAGTCCCTGCGCAGGCTGAAGGTGGGGGGCGCCGCGGGGGGGTCCCCGCCGTGGTGGGGGGTGGCGCCGGCGCCCCGTGATGAGACCCATCCTTGCGCTACGAGGATTCGCAGCCCCCCTGCTTCGGGCTGGGAATGTGAAGGGTTTTGGGGTCCCGGGCTCTCGTCGCGTAGGCGAGGGCCTGGGTGCTGAGGGCGCCGGCGCCTCCCCGGCCGCTCGCGTCCCCGCGGCGCCTCCCCGGCCGCTCACCCCACAGCACAACACCGATGGGTGTGAAATGGCTCCCCCGCTGCCCTCCTGCTGGGGCGGGGGCTTGCTGGAGCCCCCCCCGAGCTGGCTGGGAGGCGGGGGACCCGCTCCCCCGCCAGCC
Organism: Theristicus caerulescens; assembly: GCA_020745775.1. Taxonomy (NCBI): domain Eukaryota; kingdom Metazoa; phylum Chordata; class Aves; order Pelecaniformes; family Threskiornithidae; genus Theristicus; species Theristicus caerulescens. The sequence continues at coordinate 121,947 of JAJGSR010000046.1, forward strand.
TGCGCCCCCCGCAACTGTCCCGTCCCCTCCCCGTTTCAGCCCGAGGGCAGCGTCCTGCGCGACCGCTTCAAGAGCCTGCAGAAGAGGAACCTGATCGAGCCGCGGGAGAGGGCCAAGTGAGTGGGGGGCTCCCCCCCAGCTCGGGGGGCTCCGACTGCCCCACAGATTCGGGGTAGGTGGGGGGGGGTCCGTTTTTAACCCCTTTCCTCCCACCTCTCGCCAGGTTCAAGAGGAGATATCGCCTGAAATACGTGGAGAAGAGAGCCTTCCGGGAAGTGACGTGAGTGGGGCCGCCGTGGGGCCGCCGTGGGGCCGCCGTGGGCCCCCCTGATGGGCCGCTCTCCGTTTCAGGCTGTAGCCGCGGATCCGGCCGGGCGACGCGTCCCAATAAAACCCTTGGCAGATGGCGCCTGGCTCAGCCCCTTTCCCTTCTTTAGAGCTATTAGAGAGCGGATTAGAGGCCGCAAATCCGAGGGGGGGGGGGCGAAAGGGGGGGCCGGGCGGCTCGCGGCACCCCGCGGCGCCGCGCTCGGGGCGGGGGGATCGTCCCGCGACGCCCCCCAAGGCGCCAGTTAGAGCTCGGCGCTCAACCCTCCAACCCCTTTATTTACATCTCGGGGCAGGGGGGCTCTGCCCCCCATCCCCTCTGCCGAATAAATACCCCCCACCCACCCATTGCCCCCTGGCGCGGAGGCCGTCGGGGCGCGGGTTGTGGGTGTCCCCCCCCCACTCCCCGCTTGCACCATGACGTGATCGACGCCGAAACCCGGCGTCAGCCCTTGCGGCAAACCGGAGCGGGGGGACCCCGGTGATTTTGGGGTGGGGGGCTCAGACGTAGGCGGATTCGCTGGACTGCGTCCGGCCGAGCGCGGGCGCGGGGGCCGGCGGGGAGAGGTCCTTCTTCCGCACCTCCACCAACGACTTGCGACGCGCTTGCACCCCGCGGACGGCGGCCTTGACCTTGCGCCAACCCAAATGGTTGAGCTCGGCCAGGTTGAGGAGGACGCAAACGCCGCTGACGGCGAACATGAAAACCAAAAAGACGGTCTTCTCGGTGGGCCGCGAGACGTAACACTCCACCTCCTTGACGCAAGGGTAACGATCGCACTCGAAGATGGCCGGCACGTTGAATCCGTAGAGGAAATACTGCCCGGCCAGGAAGCCGATCTCCAGGGCGTTGCGGAAAACCACCTGGATGACGTAGAAACGGGAGATGCCCTCTTGCCGCTTGGCTTTGGAGCTGCGGGGGGGCCGCGGCGGGGGGCCGGGCAGCTCCTTCGCCTCCAGGCAGTCGGGTTCCTCCTTGCAGCCCCCCTCAGGGCTGGGTACCAGCACCCCGTTGAGCGTCTTGGTCTTCTTGGCTTCGCGCCCGTCCCGTTCCAGCAGCGGGTAGAGGAAGGAGTAGCGCCGTTCCCGTTGCTTGGCCGACTGGTGGACGGAGTAGGTGATGAAGCAGAGGCTGGGGGTGCAGACCAGGATGATCTGGAAGACCCAGTAGCGGATGTGGGAGATGGGGAAGGCCTTGTCGTAGCACGCCTGGTTGCAGCCCGGCTGCAGCGTGTTGCACATGAACATGGTCTGCTCGTCCTCGTACACCGTCTCTCCCACGATGGCCACGATCAGGATGCGGAAGATCACCACCACCGTCAGCAGGATCCTGGGAGGGAGCAGGGAGGGAGGAGGTGTGACCACCCGGACCCCAACATGGGGGTCCTACCTGGACCCGGACGCGTGGGTTGGACCTGGAGACCCAGGTCCTACCTGGACCCAGATGCGTGGGTCCCACCTGGACACGTGGGTCCCACCTGGACACACGGGTCCTACCTGAACCCAGATCCATGGCTAAGACCTGGACATGCAGGGTGGACCTGGACACGAGGGTCCTACCTGGACCCTGACAGGTAGGTTGGACCTGGAGACCTGGGTCCTACCTGGACACGCAGGTTGGACACGGGAGATTTTGGTCCTATCTAGACCTCAACACATGGGTTGGACCTGGACACGGGTCCCACCTGGACCCCAACACGTGGGCTGGACCTGGACACGTGGGCCCCACCTGGACCCCGACGTGTGGGTTAGACTTGGACCCCCAGGTCCCACCTGGACCCCAGGTTCTTCCCAGACCCCGTCTCCCAGGTGCCACCGCCCCTGACCTTGACCCGGCCTGGGGCCGCGGCCGCCTGTCAGTGCTCGTCCCTGGTGGCTGCGGCTCTGCCAGGGGGTGGGGATGAGCGGGGTGGGGTGGTTGCCCCCCACCCCGGGGGGCAGCAGGACCCCCAGCGCCCCGTGTGCCCCATGGCAGGGCAGGGCCCCCCAGGCAACCCTGTGGGACCTGGGGTGTGGGTTTGGGGGGACATGGAGCAGGTTTGGGGGGATCTGGGGTGCAGGTTTGGGGGGGCATGGGGTGCAGGTTTTGGGAGGCATGGGGTGCAGGTTTTGGGAGATATGGGGTGCGAGTTTGGGGGACATGGGGTGCAGGTTTGGGGGGGACAGGGTGCAGGTTTGGGGGTCGCAGGGTGCAGGTTTGGGGGGCACAGCCTGCAGGTTTTGGGGGATGAGTGGTGCAGGTTTGGGGGACGCAGGGTGCAGATTTGGGGGGACATGGGGTGCAGGTTTGGGGGGGGACAGGGTGCAGGTTTTGGGGATGCGGGGTGCAGATTTGGGGGGACACAGCCTGCAGGTTTTGGGGGATGAGTGGTGCAGGTTTGGGGGACGTAGGATGCACGTTTGGGGGGATGTGGGGTGCAGGTTTGGGGGGGGACAGGGTGCAGGTTTAGGGTACTTGGGGTGCAGTTTTGGGGATGTGCCGCTGTCGGGGGACATGTGGGGACCTTCTCCTGTCCCCTCTCCCCCAGCTGCATCTCGGTGGGGACAGCCGGTCCGCAAAACGCAGCCGACGGCCCCCCCGGGACCGACCCCCAAGCGGGAAGGGGGCCCCCGGGGCTGTGACTGTCCCCACGCTGTCCCTTGTCCTGAGTGTCCCCGTTATCACATCTGTCACCTCCTGCCAGCGGGGAGGTGACAGCGGGGAGGTGACAGCGGGGGGGGGTGTGACAGCAGGGGGGGTGACAGCGGGTCCCTCTGCCACCCCCACACAAGGGGCCACCTCCCAGCCTCTTGGCGGGGGGGGGGATGCCTTGTGGGGACCCGCTGTCGCCCCACGGGGACCCACTGTCGCCCCACGGGGACCCGCTGTCGCCCCATGGGTGACAGGCCCCCCCCCGCTCTCCCCCAGGGGCAGTTCCTGACCCTGGGGGGGGTCCGGGGGGGACACGGCGGCCGTGGGGCCGGGGCCGTGGGCCCGTGGGGGGGTCCCGCGTCCCCCCCCGCGCCGTGGGCTCACCTCCCGATCATGGTGGAGTGCTGCTGCACCGCCGCCTCCAGCAGCCGCTCCAGGATGGTCCATTCGCCCATGGCGCCGGGAGCGGGGGGCGCCGGCCCGGCCCCCCCCCCCCCCCGCCCCGCCGGGCCCCCCCCGCTCAGCGCCGCGGCCCCATCCCCGCCGCAGACCGCAGCCGCCGACCGGGAGCGCCGAGCGCGGCCCCGGCTGTGCGCGGCCCCGGGGAGCGGCGGGAGCGCGCAGGGCGGCACCGGGACCGGCGCGGGGGGGGCAATGGACGGGTCATACTGGGGGGAGGCACTGGTCATACTGGGGGTGATGCATTGGCTGTACTGGGGGGAGGCACTGGTTATACTGGGGGGAAGGCACTGGTTATACTGGGGGGAGGCACTGGCTGTACTGGGGGGATGCACTGGCTGTACTGGGGGGATGCACTGGTCATACTGGGGGGGAGGCTCTGGCTGTACTGGGGGGAGGCACTGTTTATACTGGGGGAAGGCACTGTTTATACTGGGGGTGATGCACTGGTCATATTGGGGGAAGGCACTGGTCATACTGGGGGGAGGCACTGGTCATACTGGGGGTGATGCATTGGCTGTACTGGGGGGATGCACTGGTCATATTGGGGTGATGCACTGGCTGTACTGGGGGATGCACTGGTCAAACTGGGGGGGGGGAGTCACGGGTTATACTGGGGGATGAACTGGCTGTACTGGGGGGGATGCACTGGTCAAACTGGGGGTGATGCGCTGGTTATACTGGGGGATGTACTGGTTATACTGGGGGATGCACAGGTTATACTGGGGGGAGGCACTGGTTATACTGGGGGATGCACTTGCTGTACTGGGGGATGTACTGGTTATACTGGGGAGATGCGCTGGTTATACTGGGTGATGCAGTGGTTGTACTGGGGGGGACGCGCCATTCTAGGGGGGGATGCACTGGTTACACTGGGGGGATGCACTAGCCATACTGGGAGAGGCACTGGTCACACTGGGGCATGCACAGGCCATACTGGGGGAGGCACTGGTTATGCTGGGGGGGACACAGGCCATACTGGGGGGACGGGGCACACACAAAAAGGCGCGGGGGGGGCGATCGGGGGCGGGGCTCCCCCCCCCGGTGCCCCGCGGGGCTCCCCCCCCCCGGTGCCGCCGGGGCTCCCCCCGGTGCCCCCCCCGGTGCCGCCCGGGCTCCCCCCGGTGCCCCCCCCGGTGCCGCCCCCGGTGCCGCCGGGGCTCGGGGGGCTCGGGGCGGCCCCGCCAGGGCCGGGGGGGTTTGGGGGCGCGGGGCGGGACCGAGGCCGCCGCGCAGCCGCCGTCGCCGCCGCCATGGCCGAGCCGCTCCGCGTCTCCGTGCTCTACTGGTACCGGGGGTCCCTGTGCCGGGGGGTCCCTTGTGCTCCGTTTGGGGGGTCCCTGTGCCGGGGGGGGTCCCTTGTGCTCCGTTTGGGGGGTCCCTGTGCCGGGGGGTCCCTTGTGCTCCATTTGGGGGGTCCCTGTGCCGGGGGGTCCCTTGTGCTCCGTTTGGGGGGTCCCTGTGCCGGGGGGGTCCCTGTGCCTGAGGGGGGTCCCTATGTGCCTGGGGGGGGTCCCTTGTGCTCGATTTGGGGGGTCCCTGTGCCCAGGGGGGTCCCTGTGCTCGATTTGGGGGGTCCCTGTGCCCAGGGGGGTCCCTGTGCTCAATTTGGGGGGGTCCCTTGTGCCCAGAAGGGGGGGTCCCTGTGGTTGGGGGGGGTCCCTGTGCTCTGGGAGGGGTCTCTGGTTGGAGGGGGGTCCCTGCACCCAGGGGTGCCCCTGCCCCCAAGAAGGGGGTGCCCCTTCGCAGGGGTCCCCGTCCCCCTGACCACCTGCCCCCCCCGCAGCGGAGCCTGAGGCTACACCCCCAAGGTGAGCCGTGTCCCCCCTTTCCCCCCCAGCCCCCCGAGGGGTGCTCCCCAAACGGGCAGGGGGTGACCCCCCTTCCCCTCCCTTTCAGTACCAGCAGCTCAAGCAGGAGCTGGAGCGGCGCTTCCCGGGCGCACTGGCGGTGGTGAGTTGGGGGGCACAGGGGGCACCCAGAGCCGAGGTGACCCCCCCCGTGTCCCCATGGGGCAGCAGGGGGCACCCAGAGCCGAGGTGACCCCCCCCTGTGTCCCCACGGGGCGGTGGGGGGCACCCAGAGCCGAGCTGACCCCCCGCCATGTCCCCACGGGGCGGTGGGGGGCACCCAGAGCCGAGCTGACCCCCCGCCATGTCCCCACGGGGCGGTGGGGGGCACCCAGAGCCGAGCTGACCCCCCGCCATGTCCCCACAGAGCGGCCAGGGGACGCGGGAGGTGACAGGATGGTTTGAAGTGACGGTGGGCGGACGCTTGGTCCACTCCAAAAAGGTGGGTGACCCCCCCTGCGGCACGTGCCCTCCGAAAAGGTGGGTCCCCCCTCCCTGGTGCCGCGCCGGGGTGTGCCAGCACCCTGGGACGTGGCCGTTCTGCCTCCGCCAGAACGGTGAGGGCTTTGTGGACAGCGATGCCAAGCTCCAGAAGATCGTGGCCGCCATCAAAAGCCGCCTGCCGTAGGCGCCAGCACCCCTAACGAAGGTACGGCATCGGCGGCACCGGCGCTGCGCCGCGCCGCCACGCCGCTAGAACTCCACATTCTCCTTCCCGCAGCTCCACCGGCGCCCGCCTCCCTCCCGCCAGCCGAGCGCTCCATGACGGGAACCGCCGAAACGTCCGCCGGCACCGGGCCGTTCCCAGACGCCGCGCAGGATGCCGGCGAGAGGGCGGCGGGCGGCCGTCGAGCTTCGCCCCCCGCCACGACTCCTCTCCCTCCGCACTAACCGCTTTCACCGACGCTCTGGTTTTCAGCCAGGTCGAGCTGGTTTTGGTTTGGTTTTTTGTTTTTTTCCTCGCTAATTCGCACAAAAAGCTCTCGCCGAGCCTGCCGGGTTGAAAAATAGGGGAAAAAGGTTCAAAATCGGAGAAATTATACAGCAATTTAATGGTTTTCTCTGACCGCAAACTCCCGCCCCGCCGTTCCGGTTGCCTTCTGTAACTCTCTCGCGGCTCAGTGGCCTTTCTGGAATAAAGTCGTGGCAAATTCGAGCCGGGATGGGGTTTTTTTTGGTTCGCCGTGGGTGTTTTTGCGAGCAGTGAGCAGGGCAGCGCCCTCGGATGGGGCCGATGGCTCCTGCCTCCGCCCGCTCTGGGCTCCCCGGGGCCTAAGGAACTTGATCCCTTCGTTTGGGCCTAAAAAAATTAAAAAACCAAGCGGTTGATCTCTCCCTGCCGCTGTTGCGTCCGGGCGTCTCTCCACAGCGGACGCATGCCCTCTGGTGACTGCAGCGAGGAGTTGAGCGATGGGAGATTTATCCCCTTGCTTGTTTTTGTATCCCCCATGGTGGTGCTTCTGCTGTGTGGATGAGGATGAGGAGAGACAGCCCTCACGCCAGGCTTCTCTCTGGAGAAAGGAGTAAGGACCAGCGCTGGCAGGTGGATTAAAAATAGGATTAAAGCTTCTCCTTCCTGCCCTTTGTGATGGTGAGTGTTGCTGGTGCTAGAGTGATGTGTGTGAAACGGTAAAGCGCTACCTGAAGGTGTATTTAGGGGAACCAAAGCCCCGATGCTCCCTTCGGCCGAGAGGGTGACGGTCTCTCCCTCGCTCGTCCTCCGGAGGCCACTCAAGGCGGGGCGAGGGGCTACAGAAAATCGGTTTGGCTTCAACCCAGGGCTCGCACCGAGGTGGAAACCAAGAACCGGGCAGCTCCCGGGGCCCGGAGGCCGCCCCGACCCGGTACCGGGCGGGTCACAAGATGGCGGCGGCCCGCCTCACCTCAGCCGACCTCCCTCCCCCGCCCGCCCCCCCCCCCGCCGCGGTGCATGACGGGTAAAGAGCCTCCGCCGGGAGCCCGCCATTTTCTGTCGGGAAAGGCGGGAAGGGAGGGAGAGCAGCGACAGCGTCACCGCGGGAACCCCAACGGCTCCAGCGCCGCCGCCAGCCGGGCACAAAGGTAACGGAGGGGTCGGGGCCGGGGGCCGGTAACCGGTAACGGCGGCCCGGGGGAGGGCGGCGCGGCGCCGAGGTCGTCTGAGGAGACGCTGCTCCCCAGTCCCGCCTTCCGTCTGCCGCCGGCCGCTGATTGGCTGCGGGGAGCGGCGGCGCTGATTGGCTGGGAAGCCGGGAAGGGATAGGCCGACAGGCGCGTCAATCTAGGGGGGAGACTCGGCGGCACCTCCCCGCTGCCGGTAGCGTGCGAGCCCATTGGCTGAGCGGCGCCAGCCAATCAGAGGGGTGGTGCGGAGGGGAGGCACGTGACGCGGCGCGGAGGCTTCTGGGAGTTGTAGTCCGAGGGCTCTGAGGGGACGGCGGGGGCTTCTCCCCCGGCGCGGCGCGGTGAGGCCATGGGGGCTCGCCCGGGCCCGGCCCGGCGTCGGATCCGCTGCTCCGGCGGCTCCCCCTCAGCCCGGTGCCGCCCCCGAGGCCGGGGGGTGGCGGGGAGCAGCCCCCCGCAGAAGCGGGCCGGGGCCTCTCCCCGCCCCTCGGCCGCTAACGGCCGGTCTCGCCCTTCGCTCCCCGACCCCGGCCTTCTCCCCCCTCGGCAGGCTCTGACCGTCCGGTATGGCCCGTACCAAGCAGACGGCTCGGAAATCCACCGGCGGGAAGGCGCCGAGGAAGCAGCTGGCCACCAAGGCCGCCAGGAAGAGCGCGCCGTCCACGGGGGGCGTGAAGAAGCCCCATCGCTACAGGTACCGGGGCCACTGTCACCCTCGGCGGGCAAGGGGCAACGGTGGCCTCTGGGCCAGCGGGCTCCAGGTCCCCTGGCCACAGCCACAGGCCCTGCCCGGGTGACTCGGCGTGCAATTTTCCCCCCAAAAGCGGTTTTATTGTGTTAACTGCTGAAATCCCTTGCAGGCCCGGCACGGTGGCCCTACGGGAGATCCGACGATACCAGAAATCCACGGAACTGCTGATCCGCAAGCTGCCCTTCCAACGCTTGGTAAGGGAGATCGCGCAGGACTTCAAGACCGACCTGCGCTTCCAGAGCGCGGCCATCGGGGCTCTGCAGGTGAGACCCCAGCCCGCACAGCACCGCAGGACCCCGGGGGGGATATCCGGGCCACATAAGTCTCCCCAAAAGTCTCCCCCCTGACTTAGACCCCCTGTAAATCCCCCCGCGTTGAGGCTTTGGCTCTCTCCCGGCAGGAAGCCAGCGAAGCGTACCTCGTGGGCCTCTTTGAGGACACCAACCTCTGCGCCATCCACGCCAAGAGGGTCACCATCATGCCCAAGGACATCCAGCTGGCCCGTCGCATCCGCGGCGAGCGGGCTTAGGGCGGCCGGCGCCGGGCGGTAGGAGAGACTCGGGGAGGGTGGGATGGAGGGGTGGGGGGGGCAGCGGCTTTTGGGGGGGTTTCTCCTGCTCCCGTGCGTAGCGGCTGGGACACGTCGCGAGAGCTGACTCTGTTCACCAGGCAAAAACAACACACGACTTCCGAGGGGTTTATGAGACTTTTTTGGATTCCCCCCCCCCCCTTTTTGTACACTTTTTTTTTTTCTTTTTTTCCCTCTGAGCTGCAAAAAAAAAAAAAAATATAGAAGTGCGTGAGGGGTGGGGACAGTTTTTGAAATCCCTGGTTTTCTACACAAACCTTGTGTATTTTTGGGCGTGGAAAGAGGAGATTTGGGGGTTCGGCTTCTCGAAGCCCCCGGGCGGGGACGGCTGCGATTCCTGCTCCTCTCCCCCGCGCCCCGGGGTGGGGGGCTGCGGTCTCTCCTCCTTTTCCCCTTGCTGCGTCCGAGCTTTGTACCGTCCGCGTTTCTCCACCCCAACGGAATAAAGAAAACCCGTCAACGTTGACCGCATCCTCCCTCGTTTCCTTCCCAATTAATCCCCGCCCCGCCCAGCTCCACCTTCTCTGTTATTATAAATAAATCCCCCGCCCCTGTGCCAAAACTTGCGCTTCAAGGGTGGCTCTGGGGTGGGGTGGGGGGCTTAATTTGGGGTTCGGGGGGGGTTTCCCCTCTCGCTTTCCCTTTTTGGGGCGCTTAGCGGGGCCGGATTACCCCGGGGTGCTGACGTGATTGCTCCTGACACCCCGGCGTTAAATTTAGAGCCGGGGCAGGGCCCCCCCGCGCCCTGAGCCACCCTAAGCGGGATTAGGGGGCCGCGGGGCGGGGCGGGCACCTGAGGACGGGGCGCCCTCCCCCCCGAACGGGGCGGGGGGGCCCGGAGCGGGGGGGGGCTCCTTAAAAATGGAGATTTGGGGGCGTCGCTCCTCAAAAAATGGCGCTTTTGGAGGGAGGGAGAAAATAGGCATCGATATTGTCTATAAATGTTTTTTTTTATATAAATATAGGGTGCTTTTGGAGATAGATATTAAATAAATATATGTTTAAAATAATAGAGGGTGCTTTTATAGCTAGACGTTAAATATATACTTAATATATAGGGTGCTCTTACAGCTAGATATTAAATATATAGTTAATATATAGGGTGCTCTTATAGCTAGATATTAAATATATAGTTAATACAGGGTGCTCTTATAGCTAGATATTAAATATATAGTTAATACAGGGTGCTCTTATAGCTAGATATTAAATATATAGTTAATACAGGGTGCTCTTATAGCTAGATATTAAATATATAGTTAATACAGGGTGCTCTTATAGCTAGATATTAAATATATAGTTAATACAGGGTGCTCTTATAGCTAGATATTCATAGAATCATAGAATCGTTAAGGTTGGAAAAGACCCTTAAGATCATCGAGTCCAACTGTTAACCTACCACCGCCAAGTCCGCCACTAAACCATGTCCTGATAAATATATATTTAGTATAATATAGGGTGCTTTTATAGCTAGATATTAAATAAATATATATTTAATATAGGGTGCTCTTACAGCTAGATATTAAATATATATTTAATATAGGGTGCTCTTATAGCTAGATATTAAATATGTATATTTCATCTAATTTAGGGTACTTTTATATAGAGATATTAAATATATATATTTAATATAGGGTGCTTTTATGGCTAGATACTAAATAAATACATATGTTTAATCTGATATAGGGTGATTTTGTAGATAGATATTAAATGTATATTTAATGTAATGTAGGGTGCTTATAGCTAGATATTAAATATATATAATATAGGGTGCTTTTGTAGGTAGATATTAAAATATATATATTTAATATAATATGGGACACTTAGAGATTAAATAAATATATAATATAATGTAATATAATATAAGGTACTTTTATCTGTAGATATATAATGAATATATATATTTAATCTAAATGTAGGGCACTTTTATAGATAGATATAAAATAGATATATTTCCTACACAGATCCGTAATTCTGTATACAGGTAGCTAATGATTTCTGTCTCCCTGCAGCCGAGGCCGCTGTCTGCAGGCACCGTCGGTCCGTGCGCCCGGCTCTCCGCGCCCCCGTAGCTCCGCAGAACCCAGAGGCGCGGCCCCCCCTCGCCGCGGGGTGCTTTTGGGGGGCTGGGGCAGCATCTGCGCCGACACCCCGCCCCGAGCCCCCCCTTGCGGCGCGGGGATTAGGGTTAATCAGCCCCAAATCCCCGCGTCTGGAAAACAACCTAATCATCCCGATTTCCACACTGCCCTCCCAGCTGCTCGGCTGCCGCGCTGGGGGGGGGCCCCGCCGCGCTGGGGGGTCCCCTGCAAGGTCTGGGGGGGTCCCGCTGAGCTGGGGGGGGAGATGCCGGGATCGGGGCTGTACCGGGGGGTCGTTCCCGGCCCCCCGACCCAAAACACCGCGGTTGGGGGTCCCCCCGTGTCCCCGTCCCCGGGGCTCAGACGTGGCAGCTGTCCCCGGGATTAGCTCCCACCGAGGGGTGGGGGGGACATTTTGTGTCCCCCCTCCACCCCAGGAGGGTCCCCCCAAGGGACCCCGGGACCCCCTCCCCACAACAGGGACCCCCACGCCCGGCTGAACCCTCAAATGCAGCGACCCCAGGGAGAGACCCCGACCCCCCCCCACGGGCCTTGGGTGCCTTCGTTAGCCCTAACGAAGCGGCCTTGCTCGGGGCGTAATTAGGGGCGCAGGGGTTTGTCATGAACGGGGGGCGCGATGCGGTGGGACCCCCTCCTGCCGCTCCCGTCCCCGTCGGGGCGCTAATTAAGAGCGGCTCGTTGTCCCCCGTGAGCGGGGCGGGGGTCCCGGCCCCCCCGTCGCGGGGGATGAGCGTTAATTGCCGGCAGCGGTGGATTAGCCCCGGCCGGGGCCAATGTCACCCCCCGGGGATTAGCGGCAGTGCGGTGGCGGGTGACATCACGCCAGGCCCTACTTAAATCTCCCCCCGCCGCGGGGACGCCTTCCCCGCCGCCGCCGCTGTCGCCGTCGCCGCCGCAGGTAAGTGCCGGCCCGCGGGGTTGGGGGTTGGGGTGTCCCCGAGCGGGGACCGGGGACGTTTGGGGTGGGGGACAAGCCACCGGCTCTGTCCCCAGCTCGGGGTGATGTCCCCTGGCTTGGGGACAAGCCACCGGCTCTGTCTCTTGGCGTGGGGACGAGGTGGCCAACCCTGGGGAGATGTCACCTGGCTTGGGGACAGGCCACCGCCTCCGTCCCCAACTGAGGGACATGGCCACCAGCCCCGAGGGGACACGGAGAAGCCACCGGCTCCGTCCCCAGCTCGGGGACATGGCCACCAGCCCCAGGGGGACACGGAGAAGCCACCGGCTCCATCCCCAGCTTGGGGACATGGCCACCAGCCCTGGGAGGACACGGAGAAGCCACCAGCTCCGTCCCCAGCTCAGGGACATGGCCACCAGCCCCAGGGGGACACGGAGAAGCCACCAGCTCCGTCCCCAGCTCAGGGACATGGCCACCAGCCCCGGGGGGACATGGAGAAGCCACCAGCTCAGTCGCCAGCTTGGGGACGTGGCCACCAGCCCTGGGAGGACACGGAGAAGCCACCAGCTCCGTCCCCAGCTCAGGGACGTGGCCACCAGCCCCGGGGGGACACGGAGAAGCCACCAGCTCCGTCCCCAGCTCAGGGACATGGCCACCAGCCCCGGGGGGACACGGAGAAGCCACCAGCTCCGTCCCCAGCTCAGGGATGTGGCCACCAGCCCCGGGGGGACACGGAGAAGCCACCAGCTCCGTCCCCAGCTCAGGGACGTGGCCACCAGCCCCGGGGGGACACGGAGAAGCCACCAGCTCCGTCCCCAGCTCAGGGACGTGGCCACCAGCCCCGGGGGGACACGGAGAAGCCACCAGCTCCGTCCCCAGCTCAGGGACATGGCCACCAGCCCCAGGGGGACACGGAGAAGCCACCAGCTCCGTCCCCAGCTCAGGGATGTGGCCACCAGCCCTGGGGGGACACGGAGAAGCCACCAGCTCTGTCCCCAGCTCAGGTACGTGGCCACCAGCCCCGGGGGGACTTCCCCTGGCTTGGGGACAAGGCACCGGCGCTGTCCCTTGGCTGGGGGACAGTGGCCAGCGTCGGGGTGGCCTCCCCTGGCTCAAGGACAAGCTGCTGACGCCATCCGTGGCTCGGGGACAGGGCTTCCAGCCCCAGGGTGACATCCCCTGGCTCGGGGACAAGCCACTGGCTCCGTCCCCTGCCTCGGAGGTGGCATCTGGGCGCCGGGGTGACCTTCCTTGGCTTGGGGACCAGCCACTGGCTCTGTCCCCAGCTGGGGGATGAAGTGACCGGCCCTGGGGTGGCCACCCCCGGATTGGGGACAAGCCACCGCCTTGGGGACAGGGCCACCGGCTTCGGCGGGGCCGCCCTGGTGACACCCCGGCTGGCGCTCTCGGTCGGGGACCGGGCGAGGGTCCCTCGTCCCCGAGGGGTCCGGTGCCAGCCGCGTCCCTCTGTCCCCGCAGCGCAGCCCGTGCCCATCCCACCCGGAGCCCGGGGACCGCGGGGCGCACAGGTAGGAGCGAGGCGTCGGGGCCGCGCCGCAGCGTGCCGTGCCGCGCCAGGCTGCGCCGTACCGGCCGACGCTGTGCCACGGCGTGCCGTGCCGCGCCAGGCTGTGCCATACTGGGCCACACCATGCCGTGGTGTGCCGTGCCGCGCCAGGCTGCGCCGTACCGGCCGATGCTGTGCCACGGCGTGCCGCGTCAGGCTGTGCCATGCTGGGCCATGCCGTGCCACGGTGTGCTGTGCCATGCTATCCTTGTGCCATGCCAGGCTACACCATGCTGTGCCGTGCCGCACTGTGCTGTCCCGCACTGTGCCATGCTATCCTGCGCGGTGCCGTGCTGTGCCATGCCATGGCATGCCGTGCTGTGCTGCGCTGAGCCATGCTGCACCATATGGTGCTGCGCCGTGCCGTGCCATGTCATGGTGTGCCGTGCAGCGCTATGTCACGGTGCGCCGTGCCACACCGAGCCATGCTGCACCATGCGGTGCTGTGCCATGCCATGTCATGGTGTGCCGTGCTGCACCGTGCCATGCCGTGCAGTGCCATGTCATGGTGTGCCATGCTGCACAGAGCCGTGCCGTGCTGTGCGGTGCCATGCTGTGCGGTGCCGTGCTGTGCGGTGCCATGTCATGGCGTGCCGTGCTGTGCCATGCACCATGCGGCGCGGTGCCAGGCTGCGCCGTGCCGGGTGTGACAGGCGTGTGCCCCTCGCAGCCGGCGCCCAGCCCACCTCGGCAGCGCCGGGGCCTGGCGCGGAGGCTCCTGCCTGGAGCATGATGTCCTACATCAAGCAGCCCCACTACGCCGTCAACGGGCTGAGCCTGGCCGGGCCCGGCATGGACCTGCTGCACTCCGCCGTGGGGTACCCCGGTGAGCCCCAGCACCGCGCCGGCACCGCGGTGGGATACACGGGGGGTTGCATGGGTTGCACAGGGGTTTTGCACAAGGGGGTTGCACGAGGGGTTTGCACGGGGGTGCGATGCACAGGGGCGTTGCATGGGATGCACAGAGGTTTTGCCGGCGGGTGGGTTGCACGGGGGTGAATTTTGCCCAGGGCACATTTTGCACAGGGATTTCACGCAGGGTTTCGCACACGCTCCCCTCCTGCCCTGGCCCCCGCAGTGCAGGATCCCCCTTGCACCCCCAATCCCCCCCTCCCGCCTCCCCCACGGCTCCATCCTCATCCGGGGGGGCTCCCGTGGAGCAGGGGGGCGAGGGGCCACCCTGACCCCCCGCCCGCCGCAGCCACGCCGCGGAAGCAGCGCCGGGAGCGCACCACCTTCACGCGGGCGCAGCTGGACATCCTGGAGGCTCTTTTCGCCAAAACCCGCTACCCCGACATCTTCATGCGCGAGGAGGTGGCCCTGAAGATCAACCTGCCCGAGTCCCGCGTCCAGGTGAGCCCCGGCCCCGCCGGCGGATGTGCACGGCCTTGTGTGCACAGGGAGGGTCGTGCAAGGCCCCATGTGCACCGGGAGGGTCGTGCAAGGCCCTGCGTGCACAAGCAGGGGATATGCGTGGTCCTGCGTGCACAGGGAAGATTGTGCACGGTTCCATGTGTGCGTGAGCAGGGGTTGTGCACAGCCCCACGTGCACGGGGAGGGTCGTGCATAGCTCCATGTGCGTGAGCAGGGGTTGTGCACAGCCCCACGTGCACGGGGAGGGTCGTGCAAAGCCCCATGTACACGAGCAGGGGATGTGCATGGTTCTGCATGCACGGGGAGGGTCGTGCAAGGCCCCGTGCGCACGAGCAGGGGATGTGCACGGTCCTGTGTGCACGGGGAGGGTTGTGCACGGTCCCATGTGTGCACAAGCAGGGGTCGTGCACAGCCCCACGTGCACGGGGATACTCATGCACAGCCCCACGTGCATGAGCAGGGGATGTGCACAGCTCCACGTGCACAGGGATGCTTGTGCACAACCCCATGTGCACAAGCAGAGGACGTGCACGGCCTCGTGTGTGTGGGGTGGGCACGGCAGGGCTGGATGCGCCAGCGTACGCGTGTGAGGGCGTGCACGTGGGTACGGGTGCTCAGGAGCGTGCAAGGCGCCTCGCACACGCCTGCACGTCCAGGGTGCACAGCTCCGTGCTCACACACGTGTGTGCAGGCACAGGGACGTGATTCAATGCACGCACACACATGTGCGCGTCGAGGGGCCACAGCTCGGTGCATGCACGTTCCTGGGGACGCAGCTCGGTGCACACACGCGTGTGTACATGCCGAGGGACGTGATCCGATGCACACATGTGCATATGCATGCCCAGGGGATGCAGCGCATTGCACACACACACCCATGCATGCCCAGGGGACATAGCGTGATGCACACACACACCTGTGCACGCCCAGGGGATGCAGCGCATTGCACACACACCCCCATGCATGCCCAGGGGAGGCAGCTTGGTGCACACACACCCCCATGCACGCCCAGGGGATGCAGCGCATTGCACGCACACCCATGCACGCCCAGGGGAGGCAGCTCGGTGCATGCCCATGCCCATGTGCGGCGTGTGCCTCGGTTTCCCCGCTCAGCGCCCGCTCCTGCAGGTCTGGTTCAAGAACCGCCGGGCCAAGTGCCGGCAGCAGCAGCAGCAGAGCAGCGGCCAGGCCAAGGCTCGCCCCGCCAAGAAGAAGAGCTCCCCGGCCCGTGAGGCGGGCGCCGAGGCGGGGGCAGCCGGGCCCTACAGCCCCCCACCCACCGCTCCTGCCGGCACCCCCAGCTCCGCTGCTGGCGCCACCGTCTCCATCTGGAGCCCGGCTTCCATCTCGCCCGTCCCCGACCCCTTGGCTTCCTCGGCCACCCCGGGGTTGCCGCGCTCGGCGCCTTTCCCCGGCACCTACAGCCAAGCCGCCGGCTACGGCCAAGGTTATGCCGGCTCGGCCGCCTATTTCGGGGGCCTGGACTGCAGCTCCTACCTCTCGCCCATGCACCCGCAGCTGGGGGCCCCCGGGGCGGCACTCAGCCCCCTGGCCGCCCCCGCCATGGGTGCCCACCTGGCCTCCTCGCCCGCCGGCTTGGCGGGGCAGGGCTACGGCACCGCTGGGCTGGGCTTCGGCCCCGTCGACTGCCTGGACTACAAGGACCAGGCGACCTCCTGGAAGCTCAACTTCAACGCCGCCGACTGCCTGGACTACAAGGACCAGAGCTCCTGGAAGTTCCAGGTCTTGTGAGGGGGGACCGGCCCCGGCCCCGGCCCCTGCCGACGGCACCCAAGAGCCCCCCGGCTGGTGCGGGCTCGGCAGCAGCCTGCGCCGCGCACCCCTGCGCCGCGGGGCGTCTGCGTGGCACGGAGCATCCCCATGGCATGGAGCATCCCCATGGCATGGACCGGCCCTGCGCCGCGGGGCATCTGCGTGGCACGGAGCATCCCCATGGCATGGAGCATCCCCATGGCATGGACTGGCCCTGCGCCGCGGGGCATCTGCATGGCACGAAGCATCCTGGCACGGAGCATCCCTGCACCATGGACTATCCCTGCGGTACGGAGCATCCCCGTGGCACAGGGTATCTGCGTGGCATGGAAAATCCTGGCACAGAGCATCCCTGCACCATGAGGATCCCTGCAGCATGGACTAATCCTGCACCATGGACTATCCCCGTGGCACGGAGCATCCCCATGGCACAGAGCATCCCTACGGCACAGAGCGTCTCTGCACCATGAGCATCCCTGCATCATGGACCATCCCCATGGCACGGAGTGTCCCCACGGCACGGAGCATCCCCGTGGCACAGAGCATCCTGGCAGCCTGGAGCATCCCCATGGCACGGAGGATCCCTGCAGCACGGCCCATTCCCGCGGCACGGAGCATCCTCGCGGCACGGTGTGTCCTTGCAAGGCGGTGCAGCTTCGTGGCACGGAGCATCCTCGCGGCACGGTGCGTCCTTGCAAGGCGATGCAGCTTTGTGGCACGGAGCATCCTCATGGCACGGAGCATCCCTGCACCACGGAGCATCCCCGTGGGACATGCGGCGGGGTGGGCCCCCTTCCAGCCGGCGTTGGGAGCGTCCCCGTCCCCCGCTGCACCCCGACCTCCTCCCCCAGCCCCCCGGCAACGCCCTGGGTCTCCCCCGTCCCCCCCGTAGCTGCGTCGTTGCCCCCCTCCCCGCCCTGTGCAGCTCGGTGCGGGGCTGGCGAGCGCATGGAGGAAGGAAAAGGCTTTAAAAAATGAAATATTAATAAAAAATGGGAAAGGAGGGGGCGCGCCCTCGGCCTCTCTCATTAGCGGCAGTGGCTAACGAGGGGCTGGGCCGGGGGGGACATGGGGGGACCCCGGTGTCACCCCGTCCTGGGCTGAGAGACCCAAACCTCCGGCCCCGAAGGGACCTGGGTGCCCGGACCCTCCCCGGCTCCCGCTGCGGGGGGTCCCGGCCCCCATTTAACCCCCCCGGCCCCCCCCCAGGTTATTTTTACTGATCTAATTGAGCAAATGGGGCGGCTCCGGCGGGGGGCGAATTAGAGGGATTAGGGGCTGGGTGACAAATTGGTCGGGCGATGGCGGGTGACAGCTGCCCGCGGGGTGGCCGCTGCCCGCTGCGGGGGTCCCTGCACCCCCAGAGACCCCCGTGCACCCCCAGAGACCCCCCTGCACCCCCAGAGACCTCCGTGCACCCCTCTGCAGCCCCATATGGCCCCAGAGACCCCCCTGCACCCCTCTGCAGCTCCAGAGACCCCTGTGCACCCCTCTGCACCCCCAGAGACCTCCGTGCACCCCAGAGACCCCTCTGCACCCCCAGAGACCCCCGTGCACTCCTCTGCACCCCCAGAGACCCCCCTGCACCCCTTTGCAGCCCCAGAGACCCCTGTGTACCCCTCTGCACCGCCAGAAACCCCCCTGCACCCCTCTGCACTCCTCTGCACCCCCAGAGTCCCCCGTGCACCCCTCTGCACCCCCAGAGACCCCTCTGCAACCCTCTGCAGCCCCAGAGTCCCCTGTGCACCCCTCTGAACCCCCCAGAGACCCCCGTGCACCTCTCTGCAGCCCCAGAGACCCCCATGCACCCCCAGAGACCCCCCTGCACCCCCCTAGACTCCTGTGCACCCTCATGCAGCCCCATACAGCCCCATAGACCCCCCCCCCCCCGTACAGCCCCGTGCACCCCTCTAGGCCCCTGTGCACCCCCTTGTGTCCCCTTCGCACGAGGGTCCTGGCCGCAGGGGACACCCAGGCTTTGGGAAAAGGAGGGACCCCCCCCTCATTTCCCTTTAACCCCTAAATCCGCCCCGAAATGCCGCCGCAAATCCCTTCGGCACTAATCCGGTGATGCGGTGATGCAAGCGGCCCCGCGGGGCCCGAGTGGGGCACATGGGGATCCCTCGGGGGGGTCCTGGGCTTGGTTGGGGGTTCCCTGCACATGGGAGGGTCCCTGGGGGTGCCCCAGGCTTGGTTGGGGGTTCCCTGCACATGGGAGGGTCCCTGGGGGTGCCCCAGGCTTGGCTGGGGGGAGTCCCTGCACATGGGGGTCCTTGGGAGGGTCCTGGGGGGGGTCCCTGCACATGGGGATCCCTGGGGGGGGTCCTGGGCTTGGTTGGGGGGGTCCCTGCACATGCGGGGGTCCCTGGGGGTGCCCCAGGCTTGGCTGGGGGGGGGTCCCTGCACATGGGGGTCCCTGGGAGGGTCCTGGGCTTGGTTGGGGGGGGTCCCTGCACATGGGGATCCCTGGGGGGGTCCTGGGCTTGGCTGGGGGTTCCCTGCACATGGGGGGGTCCCTAGAGGTGCCCTGGGCTTGGCTGGGGGGGGGTCCCTGCACATGGGGGGGTCCCTGGGGGTGCCCTGAGGGGGTCCCTGCACATGGGGGGGTCCCTGCACATGGGGGTGCGAGGACCGGGGGCTGTGCAGGTGGGGGTCCTGCCCCCCCCGGGGTTAACCCAGGCCCTGCCAGCAGCTCTGCGGGTGCCGGCCGGGCAGATGGAGCCTAATCTGGGCTGAGCCGGGCCGGGGAAGAGGGTTAAGCCCGGTTTAACGGCCCTAATGAAGGGGATCAGGAGGGCGGCGGTGCCAGGGCGTGGGCTGCCCGTGGCCCCCCCCCCCAGCGGGACGGGGACAGGGACAGGGACAGGGACGTGTCCCGGCCGGTGCCGATGCCATGTGGCGTGGGATGCGCTGGCCCGCGTGGCCCCTTACACATGCAGGCGGGGCTCACGCGAGCCAACATGCGACGCACGCAGGGGTGCACGGCCCGTTGCACACGCAGGCTGGGGTGCAGAGCCCATTGCACACACGTGCAGGGGCGCGTGGCCCGTTGCACACACAGACTGGGGTGCACGGCCCGTTGCACACACAGACTGGGGTGCACAGCCCATTGCACACACATGTAGGGGTGTGTGGCTCATTGCACACACAGATTGGGGTGCACAGCCCATTGCACACGTGTGCAGGGGCGTGTGGTCCATTGCACACACCTGCAAGGGTGCATGGCCCATTGCACACGCGTGCAGGGATGCGTGGCCCCCCCACGCCCACACCCACCCCTCCCAGCACAAGGGAAACCGAAACTCCCCCCCCCAGGATGGGCCCATGGAGCCCATAAAAGCAGCGAGCGGAGCCCAGTGCATCCTGGTGCTGCTCCCAATGCATCTCAGTGCTGCTCCCGGTGCATCCTGGTTCATCCCAGTGCCTGTCCCATCCCGTCCTGCTGCCCCAGCCCTGCCATGTCCCGGCGGCAGCGGCTGCTGCTGCTGCTGCTGCTGCTGCTGCTGCTGCTGCTGCTGCTGCTGCTGCTCCTCCTCCTCCTCCTCCTGGTGCAGACGGAGGTGGGTGAGTGGGGGGTCCTGGGGGGCTGGGGGGGCCGGGGGTCCCAGCACAGGACCCAGCAGGGCTGTGGGACCCCAGCTGGGGCCTTGGGGACCCTGATTAGGGTGATGGGACCCCAATTAGCACCCCAGGACCCCCATGAGGGCACTGGGACCCCAGTTAGGGTGATGGGACCCCAGTTAGCACCACAGGACCCCAATTAGCTCCCCAGGACCCCAATTAGCACCCTAGAACCCCAATGAGGGTGCTAGGACTCCAGTTAGGGCCATGGTACACCAATTAGCACCCTAGGATGCCGATGAGGGCACTGGGACACCAGTGAGGGTGCTGGGACACCAGTTAGCACCCCAGGACCTGATTGAGGGCACTGGCACACCAGTGAGTGTGCTGAGACCCCAATTAATACCACGGGATGCCAGTTAGCACCCCAGGACCCCACTGAGGGCACTGGGACACCAGTGAGGGTGCTGGCACACCAATTAGCACCCCGGGACCCCAATTAGCACCCCAGGAGCCCACTGAGGGTGCTGGGACCTCAATTAGCACCACAGGACCCCAATTAGTGCCACAGGGCCACGATGAGGGTGCTGGGACCCCAATTAGGGTGATGGGACCCTGCCGAGGGTGCTGAGACTCCAGTTAGCACCTCGAGACCCCAGTTAGCACCACAGAACCTGAAATAAGGCCATGGGACCCCAGTTAGCACCACAGGACCCCGATGAGGGTGCTGGGACCCCAGTTAGGGTGATGAGACCCCGATTAGCACCCCGGGACCCCAATTAGCACCCCAGGACCCCAATTAGCACCCCAGGACCCCAGTTAGCACTCCATGACCCCATTGAGGGCACTGGGATGCCAGTGAGGGTGCTGGGACCCCAGTTAGCACCACAGGACCCCCATGAGGGCATTGGGACCCCGATCAGCACCATGGGACCCCAGTTAGCACCCCAGGACTGCAATTAGCACCCCAGGACCCCCATAAGGGCACTGGGACCCCAATGAGGGTTCTGGGACCCCAATTAGCACCCCAGCACCCCCCATGAGGGCACTGGGACCCCAATTAGCACCATGGGACTCCAGTTAGCACCCCAGGGCCTCCAGTTAGCACCCCAGGACCCTATTGAGGGCACTGGGATGCCAGTGAGGGTGCTGGGACCCCAGTTGGCATCCCAGGACCCCCATGAGGGTGCTGGGACCCCAATTAGGGTGCTGGGACCCCAATTATACACCCCAGGATGCTGATGAGGGTGCTGGGACCCCAGTTAGCACCCCAGGACCACAATTAGCACCCCAGGACCACAATTAGCACCCCAGGACCCTAGTTAAGGCCATGGGACCCCAATTAGCACTCCAGGACCCCCATGAAGGTACTGAGACCCCAATTAGCCTCCCCAGGACCCCAGTTAGCACTTCATGATGCCATGAGGGCACTGGGACACCAGTGAGGGTGCTGGGACCCCAATTAGCACCCCGGGACCCCCATGAGGGCGCTGGGACCCCAGTGAGGGTGCTGGGACCCCAGTTAGCATCCCAGGACCCCGGTGAGGGTGCTGAGACCCCGGTGAGGGTGCTGGGACCCCAGTTAGCATCTCAGGACCCCGGTGAGGGTGCTGGGAACCCAATTAGCACCCCAGGACCACCACGAGGGCACTGGGACCCTGGTGAGGGCCGGGCTGAGCCCTGATGAGCTCGTGGCATGTGTGTCCCCAGGCCTGAGCCGGGGGGGGGCTGGGGGGTGGCGGGGGGCCCCCCTGCAGGGGTCCCTGCTCCAGCCCCTCGACCACTTTGACTGCCTGGAGAGACGCAGCCTCATCCAGGTAGGGCGGGGGGGCACAGGCGTGGCACGTGTGCACAGGCGTCCTGAGGGGGTCCTGAGCAGGGGTACAGGGAATGGGATTGGGAATGGGATGGGGACGAGGATGGGGACTGGGATTGGGATGGGATGGGGATGGGGATGGGGATTGGGATTGGGATGGGTATGAGAATGGGATGGGGAATGGGGATGGGGATTGGGATGGGATGGGGATGGGGATTGGGGATGGGATGGGGAATGGGAATGGGAATGGGATGGTGATGGGATGGGGATTGGGAAGGGATTGGGATGGGATTGGGATGGGGATGAGGATGGGATGGAAATGGGATGGGGAAGGGATGGGAATGGGAAGGGATGGGGATGGAGATGGGATTCGGAATGGGATGGGATGGGGATGGGATGGGATGAAGATGGAATGGGGATGGGGATGGGATGGGATTGGGATGAGGACGTGTCCGTGTCCAGGCCACGTGGCGGAGCTGGCGCGGGCGCACGGGGCGCTGCTGGCGGTGCTGGAGCATCACTTCTACGGGGGCAGCTGGGGGCCGAGGGGGGACCCTGACCTCCGCTTCCTCTCCAGCCAGCAGGCGTGAGCGGGGGGCCGGGGGGGGGACATGGGGGGGACACCCGGCCCCCGGGGTCCCCTCACCGCCCCCTGATCCCGCAGCCTGGCTGACCTGGCTGCCTTCCGGCTCCACGTCATGACTGCATGGGTGTAATGAGCGTGCCATGTAGAGAGACTCTCTTGAACTTTGTGAGGCTACGGAAAGAGTGAGCGCCAGGGTTTGTGGTGCTCTGAATGGGGTTCCTTGTATACTTTAAAGGCAGCAACAGCTTTTGTTCCTGGCTCCTTTGGTGTGGGCGTAATCGCTGGACGATCGCAATTTCTGAGCTGGGCTCGGGCTGTAATGAGCGTGCCATGTAGAGAGACTCTCTTGAACTTTGTGAGGCTACGGAAAGAGTGAGCGCCAGGGTTTGTGGTGCTCTGAATGGGGTTCCTTCTCTACTTTAAAGGCAGCAACAGCTTTTGTTCCTGGCTCCTTTGGTGTGGGCGTAATCGCTGGACGATCGCAATTTCTGAGCTGGGCTCTGGCTGTAATGAGCGTGCCATGTAGAGAGACTCTCTTGAACTTTGTGAGGCTACGGAAAGAGTGAGCGCCAGGGTTTGTGGTGCTCTGAATGGGGTTCCTTGGATACTTTGGGACCAGTAGTGTCTCTTACTCATTACACATTTGGTGCCAGTACGTTGGCTATGCAAGAAATGCAGTTGTAGTGGAAAAGCAGGTATTTTTTTGTGTTTGGTGCTTTACCCATTGAAATCGAAGGCATAGGAGGAACTTTCCTGCTGCTCCTCTCACAGGTGTTATGGCTTCTGGTGGTTTGCCCCTCCCCTTGCCCAGGTGAATGTGGGAAGGGTGGTGGGCGGGGCCCAGAGTATATGAGCCGCAGCCTTTGCTTAGGGAGCTCATTCTGCTCCCTGGCTTCTTTGGTGTGAGTGTTCTCTTGTTGTTTGAGTTGATTGCAGATTTTGATCTGCCTCAGCCATTTGGGCAGGTGTGTTTTGATACTGAGAGAAGCAGAAGTGTGTCTTTGAGGTAAGAGCTTTGGGACTAGTCCAGGTTTTTAGCAGCATAGATAGTAGAAAGTATATTTGTAGGCATAGTTTTTGTTTGTTTTCCAGTCATCCGTTTTGTATGTGGTGTTGAGGGGTGGCAAGATGGCTTACGAGTCTGGCTTGGGTTTTCTTTTTTCCTTCCAAGTGCCTTGTGTTTTTCTGGAATTTGTGCTTTTATTGAAGATGGAACCTTGTTTTTTCTCACCAGTTTTGCCATGCAAGTTGTCGACGCCATCTCTGAATAGGACTGATGGTGACACGATAGAGCAAGGGGCTAAGTTGGCCATCTTGTATGTATCTGTAGGTAGTGTTTTAGCGTTTTTCAAGAAAGGTGCAGGGACATAGGGCATAGTGTTTTTCAGGGTATTAAAGTGATAAACCGTTCTCCCGATTGTCTCTAGAGTAGCATGTTGTCTCTCGAACCTTTGCAGATCTGCAGTGGGCCCCTGGCAGATCGCAACCATGAGGACTTGTGGTATTTTGTGAGCCTGTAGCAGAGCCCGGAGTCTGTGGGAAGAGGAAAGGTCAGAGGTGTGTAGAGAACACGGGGTGCAGTTTCAGAGGAGCGGCCGAGACGTGGGGTTCGGGGGTGTCGATAGAGGGAAGGAGCGGGCTTGCTTCCCTGCCTGTTGAGGAGAAGAGAAGGTGTTTCTCCAAGTTTTGGGCCCGGGGGATGGTTGGGCAAGGGAGGTGGGTTCATCAGCCTTTCTCGGATGGGTTTTGCGGTTTGATTTGGGTTTTGCTGGGGTCTGTTCTGGTTCTGTCTCTCTACAGACGATGGCAGATACAACGAAGTCACGAGAGATGTAGCGTAAACTGTCCGGGCTTCCGCATGGCGACACACGAGGCCGAATGTCAGACGAGTCTCGACTTGGAAAGCATTGGCTACGTGAAGGTACATAAAAATACACCCTTTGGAATTCTCAAGCGTCTGCTACTCTGTGCCTCTTACTTACTCGATTGCCTGAGCTAATTTTTGCATCCATCCCTTTCACCGTCAATCAGGATATCGCAGAAATCCTGGCTCAGAGGCATTGAATAGGCACTGATTGTTAGCGCAGGCTCGCGTCACTGTCTTGCCTTGCGTTTCTTGGAGAAGAGGATGTATGTTATTTGTCCTCTTCAGAATCTCAGGGAAATGGCGTTTTTTTTTTGTCGCAGTGCTGGGCATGCAAGCTTTTTCTTTTTTTCCTTCTTTTTGCCCTTTCCCTTAAGTGTCGAATGAGGCTTCCTCAAGTGTAGGTCATGGCAATGATGTTCTTGTTTATACTGTTTTTACCAGCAGTTTCTGTGGCTGTAAGGTGTCTGCTTTAGATGTTTGAGTGACAGTGTCACATGGTTGTGGTTTTTCCATCTGCAGGCCGCTACGGTAATTAACCATGGGGCTTTGTAGGTTATCGGCTGAAGGGTGTCGAGCCCCTTGTGCGGAGCACATCTCGTCCTCGTGGCACGAGGAAGAGCTAATGAACTTTGTGAGGCTACGGAAAGAGTGAGCGCCAGGGTTTGTGGTGCTCTGAATGGGGTTCCTTCTCTACTTGAAAGGCAGCAACAGCTTTTGTTCCTGGCTCCTTTGGTGTGGGCGTAATCGCTGGACGATCGCAATTTCTGAGCTGGGCTCGGGCTGTAATGAGCGTGCCATGTAGAGAGACTCTCTTGAACTTTGTGAGGCTCCGGAAAGAGTGAGCGCCAGGGTTTGTGGTGCTCTGAATGGGGTTCCTTCTCTACTTTAAAGGCAGCAACAGCTTTTGTTCCTGGCTCCTTTGGTGTGGGCGTAATCGCTGGACGATCGCAATTTCTGAGCTGGGCTCTGGCTGGAATGAGCGTGCCCTGTAGAGAGACTCTCTTGAACTTTGTGAGGCTACGGAAAGAGTGAGCGCCAGGGTTTGTGGTGCTCTGAATGGGGTTCCTTCTCTACTTTAAAGGCAGCAACAGCTTTTGTTCCTGGCTCCTTTGGTGTGGGCTTAATCGTCCGACGATCGCAATTTCTGAGCTGGGCTCTGGCTGTAATGAGCATGCCGTGTAGAGAGACTCTCTTGAACTTTGTGAGGCTCCGGAAAGAGTGAGCGCCAGGGTTTGTGGTGCTCTGAATGGGGTTCCTTCTCTACTTTAAAGGCAGCAACAGCTTTTGTTCCTGGCTCCTTTGGTGTGGGCGTAATCGCTGGACGATCGCAATTTCTGAGCTGGGCTCGGGCTGTAATGAGCGTGCCATGTAGAGAGACTCTCTTGAACTTTGTGAGGCTACGGAAAGAGTGAGCGCCAGGGTTTGTGGTGCTCTGAATGGGGTTCCTTGTATACTTGAAAGGCAGCAACAGCTTTTGTTCCTGGCTCCTTTGGTGTGGGCGTAATCGCTGGACGATCGCAATTTCTGAGCTGGGCTCTGGCTGTAATGAGCGTGCCCTGTAGAGAGACTCTCTTGAACTTTGTGAGGCTACGGAAAGAGTGAGCGCCAGGGTTTGTGGTGCTCTGAATGGGGTTCCTTGTATACTTGAAAGGCAGCAACAGCTTTTGTTCCTGGCTCCTTTGGTGTGGGCGTAATCGCTGGACGATCGCAATTTCTGAGCTGGGCTCTGGCTGGAATGAGCGTGCCGTGTAGAGAGACTCTCTTGAACTTTGTGAGGCTACGGAAAGAGTGAGCGCCAGGGTTTGTGGTGCTCTGAATGGGGTTCCTT
This sequence comes from Theristicus caerulescens, assembly GCA_020745775.1. Classification (NCBI taxonomy): domain Eukaryota; kingdom Metazoa; phylum Chordata; class Aves; order Pelecaniformes; family Threskiornithidae; genus Theristicus; species Theristicus caerulescens. The sequence goes on from JAJGSR010000046.1 coordinate 148,027, forward strand.
CTCTACTTGAAAGGCAGCAACAGCTTTTGTTCCTGGCTCCTTTGGTGTGGGCGTAATCGCTGGACGAAAGCAATTTCTGAGCTGGGCTCTGGCTGTAATGAGCGTGCCGTGTAGAGAGACTCTCTTGAACTTTGTGAGGCTACAGAAAGAGTGAGCGCCAGGGTTTGTGGTGCTCTGAATGGGGTTCCTTCTCTACTTTAAAGGCAGCAACAGCTTTTGTTCCTGGCTCCTTTGGTGTGGGCGTAATCGCTGGACGATCGCAATTTCTGAGCTGGGCTCTGGCTGTAATGAGCGTGCCATGTAGAGAGACTCTCTTGAACTTTGTGAGGCTACGGAAAGAGTGAGCGCCAGCGTTTGTGGTGCTCTGAATGGGGTTCCTTCTCTACTTTAAAGGCAGCAACAGCTTTTGTTCCTGGCTCCTTTGGTGTGGGCGTAATCGCTGGACGATCGCAATTTCTGAGCTGGGCTCGGGCTGTAATGAGCGTGCCGTGTAGAGAGACTCTATTGAACTTTGTGAGGCTACGGAAAGAGTGAGCGCCAGGGTTTGTGGTGCTCTGAATGGGGTTCCTTGTATACTTGAAAGGCAGCAACAGCTTTTGTTCCTGGCTCCTTTGGTGTGGGCGTAATCGCTGGACGATCGCAATTTCTGAGCTGGGCTCGGGCTGGAATGAGCGTGCCGTGTAGAGAGACTCTCTTGAACTTTGTGAGGCTACGGAAAGAGTGAGCGCCAGGGTTTGTGGTGCTCTGAATGGGGTTCCTTCTCTACTTGAAAGGCAGCAACAGCTTTTGTTCCTGGCTCCTTTGGTGTGGGCGTAATCGCTGGACGATCGCAATTTCTGAGCTGGGCTCTGGCTGGAATGAGCGTGCCATGTAGAGAGACTCTCTTGAACTTTGTGAGGCTACGGAAAGAGTGAGCGCCAGCGTTTGTGGTGCTCTGAATGGGGTTCCTTCTCTACTTGAAAGGCAGCAACAGCTTTTGTTCCTGGCTCCTTTGGTGTGGGCGTAATCGCTGGACGAAAGCAATTTCTGAGCTGGGCTCTGGCTGTAATGAGCGTGCCATGTAGAGAGACTCTCTTGAACTTTGTGAGGCTCCGGAAAGAGTGAGCGCCAGGGTTTGTGGTGCTCTGAATGGGGTTCCTTCTCTACTTGAAAGGCAGCAACAGCTTTTGTTCCTGGCTCCTTTGGTGTGGGCGTAATCGCTGGACGATCGCAATTTCTGAGCTGGGCTCGGGCTGTAATGAGCGTGCCCTGTAGAGAGACTCTCTTGAACTTTGTGAGGCTATGGAAAGAGTGAGCGCCAGGGTTTGTGGTGCTCTGAATGGGGTTCCTTCTCTACTTTAAAGGCAGCAACAGCTTTTGTTCCTGGCTCCTTTGGTGTGGGCGTAATCGCTGGACGATCGCAATTTCTGAGCTGGGCTCGGGCTGTAATGAGCGTGCCGTGTAGAGAGACTCTCTTGAACTTTGTGAGGCTCCGGAAAGAGTGAGCGCCAGCGTTTGTGGTGCTCTGAATGGGGTTCCTTGTATACTTTAAAGGCAGCAACAGCTTTTGTTCCTGGCTCCTTTGGTGTGGGCGTAATCGCTGGACGATCGCAATTTCTGAGCTGGGCTCTGGCTGTAATGAGCGTGCCGTGTAGAGAGACTCTCTTGAACTTTGTGAGGCTACGGAAAGAGTGAGCGCCAGCGTTTGTGGTGCTCTGAATGGGGTTCCTTGTATACTTGAAAGGCAGCAACAGCTTTTGTTCCTGGCTCCTTTGGTGTGGGTGTAATCGCTGGACGATCGCAATTTCTGAGCTGGGCTCTGGCTGTAATGAGCGTGCCATGTAGAGAGACTCTCTTGAACTTTGTGAGGCTACGGAAAGAGTGAGCACCAGGGTTTGTGGTGCTCTGAATGGGGTTCCTTCTCTACTTGAAAGGCAGCAACAGCTTTTGTTCCTGGCTCCTTTGGTGTGGGCGTAATCGCTGGACGATCGCAATTTCTGAGCTGGGCTCGGGCTGTAATGAGCGTGCCATGTAGAGAGACTCTCTTGAACTTTGTGAGGCTACGGAAAGAGTGAGCGCCAGGGTTTGTGGTGCTCTGAATGGGGTTCCTTGTATACTTTAAAGGCAGCAACAGCTTTTGTTCCTGGCTCCTTTGGTGTGGGTGTAATCGCTGGACGATCGCAATTTCTGAGCTGGGCTCTGGCTGTAATGAGCGTGCCGTGTAGAGAGACTCTCTTGAACTTTGTGAGGCTACGGAAAGAGTGAGCGCCAGGGTTTGTGGTGCTCTGAATGGGGTTCCTTGTATACTTGAAAGGCAGCAACAGCTTTTGTTCCTGGCTCCTTTGGTGTGGGCGTAATCGCTGGACGATCGCAATTTCTGAGCTGGGCTCGGGCTGTAATGAGCGTGCCGTGTAGAGAGACTCTCTTGAACTTTGTGAGGCTACGGAAAGAGTGAGCGCCAGGGTTTGTGGTGCTCTGAATGGGGTTCCTTCTCTACTTTAAAGGCAGCAACAGCTTTTGTTCCTGGCTCCTTTGGTGTGGGCGTAATCGCTGGACGATCGCAATTTCTGAGCTGGGCTCTGGCTGGAATGAGCGTGCCATGTAGAGAGACTCTCTTGAACTTTGTGAGGCTACGGAAAGAGTGAGCGCCAGGGTTTGTGGTGCTCTGAATGGGGTTCCTTCTCTACTTTAAAGGCAGCAACAGCTTTTGTTCCTGGCTCCTTTGGTGTGGGCGTAATCGCTGGACGAAAGCAATTTCTGAGCTGGGCTCTGGCTGGAATGAGCGTGCCATGTAGAGAGACTCTCTTGAACTTTGTGAGGCTCCGGAAAGAGTGAGCGCCAGGGTTTGTGGTGCTCTGAATGGGGTTCCTTCTCTACTTTAAAGGCAGCAACAGCTTTTGTTCCTGGCTCCTTTGGTGTGGGCGTAATCGCTGGACGATCGCAATTTCTGAGCTGGGCTCTGGCTGTAATGAGCGTGCCGTGTAGAGAGACTCTCTTGAACTTTGTGAGGCTACAGAAAGAGTGAGCGCCAGGGTTTGTGGTGCTCTGAATGGGGTTCCTTGTATACTTTAAAGGCAGCAACAGCTTTTGTTCCTGGCTCCTTTGGTGTGGGCGTAATCGCTGGACGATCGCAATTTCTGAGCTGGGCTCTGGCTGGAATGAGCGTGCCATGTAGAGAGACTCTCTTGAACTTTGTGAGGCTACGGAAAGAGTGAGCGCCAGGGTTTGTGGTGCTCTGAATGGGGTTCCTTGTATACTTTAAAGGCAGCAACAGCTTTTGTTCCTGGCTCCTTTGGTGTGGGCGTAATCGCTGGACGATCGCAATTTCTGAGCTGGGCTTGGGCTGTAATGAGCGTGCCGTGTAGAGAGACTCTCTTGAACTTTGTGAGGCTACGGAAAGAGTGAGCGCCAGGGTTTGTGGTGCTCTGAATGGGGTTCCTTCTCTACTTTAAAGGCAGCAACAGCTTTTGTTCCTGGCTCCTTTGGTGTGGGCGTAATCGCTGGACGATCGCAATTTCTGAGCTGGGCTCGGGCTGGAATGAGCGTGCCGTGTAGAGAGACTCTCTTGAACTTTGTGAGGCTACGGAAAGAGTGAGCGCCAGGGTTTGTGGTGCTCTGAATGGGGTTCCTTCTCTACTTTAAAGGCAGCAACAGCTTTTGTTCCTGGCTCCTTTGGTGTGGGCGTAATCGCTGGACGAAAGCAATTTCTGAGCTGGGCTCTGGCTGTAATGAGCGTGCCATGTAGAGAGACTCTCTTGAACTTTGTGAGGCTCTGGAAAGAGTGAGCGCCAGGGTTTGTGGTGCTCTGAATGGGGTTCCTTCTCTACTTTAAAGGCAGCAACAGCCTTTGTTCCTGGCTCCTTTGGTGTGGGCGTAATCGCTGGACGATCGCAATTTCTGAGCTGGGCTCTGGCTGGAATGAGCGTGCCGTGTAGAGAGACTCTCTTGAACTTTGTGAGGCTACAGAAAGAGTGAGCGCCAGGGTTTGTGGTGCTCTGAATGGGGTTCCTTGTATACTTTAAAGGCAGCAACAGCTTTTGTTCCTGGCTCCTTTGGTGTGGGCGTAATCGCTGGACGATCGCAATTTCTGAGCTGGGCTCTGGCTGGAATGAGCGTGCCATGTAGAGAGACTCTCTTGAACTTTGTGAGGCTACGGAAAGAGTGAGCGCCAGGGTTTGTGGTGCTCTGAATGGGGTTCCTTGTATACTTTAAAGGCAGCAACAGCTTTTGTTCCTGGCTCCTTTGGTGTGGGTGTAATCGCTGGACGATCGCAATTTCTGAGCTGGGCTCGGGCTGTAATGAGCGTGCCGTGTAGAGAGACTCTCTTGAACTTTGTGAGGCTCCGGAAAGAGTGAGCGCCAGGGTTTGTGGTGCTCTGAATGGGGTTCCTTCTCTACTTTAAAGGCAGCAACAGCTTTTGTTCCTGGCTCCTTTGGTGTGGGCGTAATCGCTGGACGATCGCAATTTCTGAGCTGGGCTCGGGCTGTAATGAGCGTGCCATGTAGAGAGACTCTCTTGAACTTTGTGAGGCTCCGGAAAGAGTGAGCGCCAGGGTTTGTGGTGCTCTGAATGGGGTTCCTTCTCTACTTGAAAGGCAGCAACAGCTTTTGTTCCTGGCTCCTTTGGTGTGGGTGTAATCGCTGGACGATCGCAATTTCTGAGCTGGGCTCTGGCTGTAATGAGCGTGCCATGTAGAGAGACTCTCTTGAACTTTGTGAGGCTCCGGAAAGAGTGAGCGCCAGGGTTTGTGGTGCTCTGAATGGGGTTCCTTGTATACTTGAAAGGCAGCAACAGCTTTTGTTCCTGGCTCCTTTGGTGTGGGCGTAATCGCTGGACGATCGCAATTTCTGAGCTGGGCTCTGGCTGTAATGAGCGTGCCGTGTAGAGAGACTCTCTTGAACTTTGTGAGGCTACGGAAAGAGTGAGCGCCAGGGTTTGTGGTGCTCTGAATGGGGTTCCTTCTCTACTTTAAAGGCAGCAACAGCTTTTGTTCCTGGCTCCTTTGGTGTGGGCGTAATCGCTGGACGATCGCAATTTCTGAGCTGGGCTCTGGCTGGAATGAGCGTGCCGTGTAGAGAGACTCTCTTGAACTTTGTGAGGCTACGGAAAGAGTGAGCGCCAGGGTTTGTGGTGCTCTGAATGGGGTTCCTTCTCTACTTTAAAGGCAGCAACAGCTTTTGTTCCTGGCTCCTTTGGTGTGGGCGTAATCGCTGGACGAAAGCAATTTCTGAGCTGGGCTCTGGCTGGAATGAGCGTGCTATGTAGTGCGACTCTCTTGAACTTTGTGAGGCTCTGGAAAGAGTGAGCGCCAGGGTTTGTGGTGCTCTGAATGGGGTTCCTTCTCTACTTGAAAGGCAGCAACAGCTTTTGTTCCTGGCTCCTTTGGTGTGGGCGTAATCGCTGGACGATCGCAATTTCTGAGCTGGGCTCTGGCTGGAATGAGCGTGCCTTGTAGAGAGACTCTCTTGAACTTTGTGAGGCTACGGAAAGAGTGAGCGCCAGGGTTTGTGGTGCTCTGAATGGGTTTCCTTCTCTACTTTAAAGGCAGCAACAGCTTTTGTTCCTGGCTCCTTTGGTGTGGGCGTAATCGCTGGACGATCGCAATTTCTGAGCTGGGCTCTGGCTGGAATGAGCGTGCCATGTAGAGAGACTCTCTTGAACTTTGTGAGGCTACGGAAAGAGTGAGCGCCAGGGTTTGTGGTGCTCTGAATGGGGTTCCTTGTATACTTTAAAGGCAGCAACAGCTTTTGTTCCTGGCTCCTTTGGTGTGGGCGTAATCGCTGGACGATCGCAATTTCTGAGCTGGGCTCTGGCTGGAATGAGCGTGCCATGTAGAGAGACTCTCTTGAACTTTGTGAGGCTCCGGAAAGAGTGAGCGCCAGGGTTTGTGGTGCTCTGAATGGGGTTCCTTCTCTACTTGAAAGGCAGCAACAGCTTTTGTTCCTGGCTCCTTTGGTGTGGGCGTAATCGCTGGACGATCGCAATTTCTGAGCTGGGCTCTGGCTGTAATGAGCGTGCCATGTAGAGAGACTCTCTTGAACTTTGTGAGGCTCCGGAAAGAGTGAGCGCCAGGGTTTGTGGTGCTCTGAATGGGGTTCCTTGTATACTTTAAAGGCAGCAACAGCTTTTGTTCCTGGCTCCTTTGGTGTGGGCGTAATCGCTGGACGATCGCAATTTCTGAGCTGGGCTCTGGCTGGAATGAGCGTGCCGTGTAGAGAGACTCTCTTGAACTTTGTGAGGCTACGGAAAGAGTGAGCGCCAGGGTTTGTGGTGCTCTGAATGGGGTTCCTTCTCTACTTTAAAGGCAGCAACAGCTTTTGTTCCTGGCTCCTTTGGTGTGGGCGTAATCGCTGGACGAAAGCAATTTCTGAGCTGGGCTCTGGCTGGAATGAGCGTGCCATGTAGTGAGACTCTCTTGAACTTTGTGAGGCTCTGGAAAGAGTGAGCGCCAGGGTTTGTGGTGCTCTGA
>JAJGSR010000047.1:0-144508 GCA_020745775.1 Theristicus caerulescens
AGCCGTCTCAAAACCCAGGGGGCTGGGAAGTTTGGCATGTTAACAGCTGAGAGGTCTGCAGAAGGCAGCAAAAGCCCCAAGAAGTTGTTAATGCTTAAACGTCACCAGGTTTGCTTTGTGCTGTGCTTCCCTGCAGAACACCAGCCAATCTCATCCCACCTACCTCTGGGGCAAGCCTTGCTGGTTTTGTGATCCCGCTGCCATTTTTCTGGATCAGTTGCCAGAGCAAAGTTCCCATGAGAGACAAGGATGAGGAGGCCGTGGTCACCTTGCTGATTTCCTTGAAATGGGGGAATTTGACAAGCAGTGGAGACATGGCTGAAGGTCAGAACCAGTGCCTGGAGATGAAAGAGCTCTCTTAAGGTTGCATGATCCACAGAACGGAGGCAAAAATCCTCTCATGTGGTGATCCATGGTGTTATCTTGAGGATCTGAAATGTTCCCAAATCCTGTCATTACAGAACTCTCCTCTTCTGGATCAAAGACAATGCAGAATTTCAGGTCTCACTTTATTAAAGGAACCTTCCCCCACGCTGCAAGAGGACAGGTGAGGGGAGCAGAGTCCAGATGCACGGACTGCACACGTTTGCTCTTGACCGGGACTGGCTCGCGAGGGCACAGCTGCCAAGACATTAAACCAGAGCTGCTGAAACCTCCTGCATGCCACGTCTCGCCCAAGGCAAGGACAGAAAGCCCGCACCCAGCTGCCCAAACCCCCCAAATGTGAACTGAGGCTCCTGTCCCAGACCTGACCGTGGCCAGACAGATCGGGCAGGAGGCAGAGCTGGATTTACAGCACCGGTGCTCGGCTGCAAAGACCTGCTCCACCCGGGCTCGTAACAGAGGCAGGCTGCCTGCTCCTCCCAATTGGAGCACAAGAGGTATTTACTTCCAATGACAACAACTCCACAGCTGTCAAAGGCCATCACCCTGCTGTCAGATGGGGAAAGACAGCCCAGACGGACGGACAGACTCCTTGGATGGGTCCCTTCCTCACCTTGCTGCACCTCCAGAACAAGACCCTTCTTCTGCATTTATTGCTGCCACTGAAATTGCCATCCCGAAGGAGGAACTCAACTGCGGGGCTTAGAAATGACAAAGTCAACAAAGCTTGCCACCATTCCCACCATGCAGCAGGTGTCCGCTCCTGTTGTGAAGCAGGGTCTCTACCATTGCACATGGCATCTCCCTGCAAACAGGCCCAGCTCCGAGCAACAGGGAGGGCAGGACAGGCTTATTCGCTGTCACAAATGGGATGCTGTCACTTAGGCCAATACTGTCACTTAGGCTTATCTTATAAACATCAGGTAAGATCAATCATGCCCTAAAGCACGACAAACAAACTTCCGTAGACTCCAGTGGGAGCCCAGGCCCCTTATGCAGGTGCAGACACCTCTTCACAGCTGCGATGATTTCTACCGTGAACGTCAGCAAGGAAGCCCGTGCCTGACACTGTACTTGACGGAGAATAGCAGGAGCCTGTGCTCCTAAGGGTGTGTGCTCTCTCGCCGATGCTGAGCAGAAAGCTGACGCGTTATGCGCTCTCACAGGATGCAGGAGACAGATCACAACCCATGGGACAGCAAGAACGAATGCCGAGCTGGCATTCCTAAGAGGGGGGCATCATCCCGGTGTCTGCAGAGGAAGGCGAACAATTGCTAGTAAAACAAGGACAAGAGCCTAGAAGACAGCATGCAAGGTCAGTAGAGGACCCAGCTATTGGTTTGGTAAAGTACAGCCCTGAGGCTGTCTAAATACTCAAGAACTCCTCTGGACCTAACAGATGAATGACATTCTTTCTCAGCCAGGTCAGAAGAGAATCCCATCCCAATCCTGAGAGGCTGAAAGAAGAAGATCGACTCTGTGCCAATCTGTGCCAAGGCTGACAGAGGATTTACCAAAGCCATGGAGAATGGCACGTGGGGCTGAGAGCAGGAGCATCCTTCTCTGTCGAGAGCTTACAATTGCATGTCCGTGGCCACGCATAGCAGGCGCCACAACTGCCCTCGTCAGCGTTGGCCCACAACAGCGCTACAACTCCTAGACAGCAAGGACATGAAGCCTGCCAGAGGGTGCTGCTGTGGCTGACAGAGCCAGCGTGGACCGTGCTGCATCTGCGTTTCACTGTGCTGTGTGCAGGAAGGTTGACGCTGCGTGGGTGCGCTTGGTTTATTTGGCTTGCCCATCACTGCGTGCCTGCTGCCGCTGGAACCAGATTGGCTCTTCAACACCCAAACATGTGCATGCTGCCTGTAGGAGTTACCTTCTCTGGTGTCTGTTGGTTGGGAAGGAGCTGGTGGCAAACATCTGCAGAGAGCAGGGTGGCAGTGAACTCCCCAAAGAAGCTGTGATGCCACACTTGGGTTGCTCCTGCTAGCTGTTAGCAGGCAGTGCTGGGAGCCAGGCACTGCTGCCTGCCACGGGGCCTGCACACCCTCATCCCGCAAGCAGAGCATTCGGCGGGGCTCTGTCGGGGGTGTCCGATCCCAGCTCTGCCTCCCCTCCTGCTTGGACCCTCCCACGTTGCCCCCCCCCACCCCGAGAGGCCACCGTGCCCAGCACCCGGAACCAGCGACTCTGTGACATCAGCCCCGGGGACAAAGGCACCGCGGGCAACGCGAGTACTGTGGGCACTACGTCGGCTGCTGCACCGGTGGTGACTGACCTCGGTTCTTGCAGGTGCCACGTGCCGCTGCCAGCGATGAATTTGCTCCCCCTCCTCGTCCTGCTGGCCGTGTGCTGGCCTGCGCACGGCACATGGGACAGCTGTGGGTAAGTGGCCCGAGGCTCTGGGAGGGAGCTGGGGCAACCCGCTGGGGTTCACTGGAGGGTGCCCACTTGTCCCCCGTGGCCACGCCACAGCTTCCCGAACCCCATGGGGGAGCCTCAGTTCCCTGCCAGCACCCAGGCTGCTGGCACAACTCGTCTGTGGGGCTCAAGCAGAAACAGGGGTGGGCGGACGCACGCCCCACGGGGTTCCCTGGCCCTGCTGTCCATGCAACGCCTTGTGGGGAGGGAAGACGGCTGACCTTCAGCCTCAACAGCAGCAAGCCGTTGAGCAGAACAGTAATGAGTTTCTGGTTACAGAGGGACCTGCGGGCTCCGGCCCATGGCTGCACACTACAGCACGTGGCGTGTCGTGGGGGGCACAGATGCCCAGCCGGGGGCCTGGCCCTGGATCGTCAGCATCCAGAATCCCTATACTGTAGGCACGGGCCATATCTGCGGAGGCTCCCTCATCAGCCCGCAGTGGGTCCTCACAGCAGCCCACTGCTTCACCAAGGCCAGGTAAGGAGGACCAGGGACCGGGGATATCCCCACACCACTAGCACTGCCCTGGCCGCAGCACCACGTGCTACTCCCATCCCGTGTCCTTGCAGGACGCCCAGTGCCTGGGCACTGCAGAGCCCAGCTGAGACACTGCTCAGGAGAAGGCTGGGCTCGTGCCACTGCTTCCTAGCAGCCTCCAGCTCGCCATCCCTCGTGCCTAAGGCATGCGAGGGCAGTCGCACCCTCCGTAGCGCTGCTTCCCTCTCTCCCCTGGGAAGCAGAAGGCAGGGAACTGCTGGGCTGCTGCAGCACATGGCTCCGCTCCCTCTGAGCCCTCTCTCCATCTGCCTTCCAGGCACATCACCATGTGGCGCGTGGTGATCGGGGCCACCCAGCTGACTCAGCTGGGCCCTGAGGCCCAAGTGCGCCAGATTAAGCGGCTCCTGGTTCACCAACACTACAGTAGTATCTCGGAGAGGAATGACATCGCCTTGCTGGAACTGGACCAGCCTGTCCAGTGCAGTCCCTACGTGCAGCTTGCCTGTGTGCCCGACGCCTCGCTGAGAGTGTCAGAGCTGACAACCTGCTACGTCAGTGGCTGGGGTTCCACGACCGCAAGATGTGAGTTCCCAAAAAGTGCTCGTGTCCTGAGTGCAAGCTTGGCACACTGGGGAGACGGGCTGGGCTTCCTGAGAGCAGTGGCTAAAGCCCGAGTCAGGCTGAGGGGCCGTCTGCCTCCAGAGAGATGGGCCTGAGCCATTCCCCAAAGCAAGGCAGAAGGGAAACACTGGTCCAATGCCTCTCAAGATGCAAAGCCAAGCCCTAGGGAAGGGGTTCACCCAGACAGGTGAGGAGAACTGGCAACGAGCTGCTGGGTGTTAATTCCTTTCTGTGCTCACAGCTGGAGGAGCAACGGATGTCCTGCAGGAGGCCAAGGTCCGCCTCATCGATGTCAACCTCTGCAACAGCAGCCGGTGGTACAGAGGGGCCATCCACAGCCACAACCTGTGTGCTGGCTATCCGCAGGGTGGCATCGACACCTGCCAGGTAGGAGCGTGCTACAAGTCAACCCCCGGCAGCACAGGCAGCCCTGACACAACTGCCCAAACGCACCCCAGCGTGAGCTTTGCCTGGCAAGTCACCCTGCCACCGCTGGGTCCCCACCGCTCTTGGGGCTCACCTCCCCTTCCCCAAAAAGCCCATCTAGTGCTCTTGGCAGCCCAGAGCTCCAGATCCCAACCCTGGAACCTCTGTCTTCCACCCCCCCAGGATCACTGGGCAGGGATGAGAGAGCCCTGCCTTACAGGCCCACAGCCCCCTCCCAGACAAGGGGCTGCAGGCTCCAGCACCTGGGCAGAGCCGTTCTGTGCAGGGAACACAGCTCTGGCAGGTGCTGTGAGAGAGAAGGAGCCAGCCAGAGTGCTGACAGTGGCCCCCCAACACCACCTTAACGCTCTCTCCTCCGCTGCAGGGTGACAGCGGTGGTCCTCTCGTCTGCAAAGAGAACAACGCCGACTACTTCTGGCTTGTGGGAGTGACCAGCTGGGGGAGGGGCTGTGCGAGAGCAAAACAGCCCGGGGTCTACACCTCCACTCAGCACTTCTACGACTGGATCCTGGTACAGATGGGACTGCACCCAGCACTAAGGGCTATGCCAACGTCACGGGCATGGAGTCGTTTTCTCACCACCTCAACCCCCGTTCAGAGGCCAAGGCCAATACCAACGCAGTCGGGCAGGTTTAGCTCCTGCCCACTTCCGCTCCAGAAGCTGCTGAAATTCTTTACTCGTGTGCAGGAGCTGCTGCAGGTCCTATGGGGAAAAAAGGCTTGAGCAGCAGGAGGAACAGGATGCAGTGCAGCCCGCAGCGTACCACGACCAGTTCCTCCTGGGGCAACGCCTGCTGATCCAAAGGCAGCCTCAGTGGCAAAGGCCTGCTCTGTCCTGCCCACGCTCCGCTGAGTGCTCACAAATGCTCCAGTTGACTTCGTTCGTGAAATAAAGTTGCCATTTTTCACAGCTAACCCTGCTTCAGTCCAATTCAGTCTCCCGTGCAAGGCAAGGACTTCCATGCCTGGCACCTGCAAAATGAGGCTGCAGGCAGACAGGAGGGCCCAAAGGGAAGGAGTCACTCAACAGGGCTGAAACCGTACTCGGTCAGAGAGGAGGGTGAGGGTGCCGCGGAAGAAGGGAACACAGGTCCTAGGGGGCTCGAGGTCTTGGGGACAGCAGTTGGAAACACGAAGCGTCTTAGGCCAGCTACTGGTGGGATCCCTGTGTGTGTGTACTGATACCTGAGAAATGTGGATTGAGGCTCCTGGGTGTTCCCCTTTTCCGTTACAAAGCTCTTGAATGCTCCCATTACATAACAAGGGAGAGTCCTTGGGGATAATTAAGTTTTGGGCCCCTGAGCACTCCTGTCTAGACAGCTAGGCGACACAAGAACTGAGTCTGCGCAGAAGCAAAGGTCAGTCAGCGAACACGGTGAGGAAGACTATGAGCCTTCGTCTGAAGACCCCCAAAGACCACCTGAGGACCACCACAGAGGATGACTGCGCATGCGGATCGGACATTTACATATGTTAATAAGTTCCAGGAAATCTCATGTTTATGTAGATGAATTCCCGGAAATCTTATGAATATGTATGTTTTCATGGTATATAGTTGCTGAAAGTCCGTCAAGCCGGCGGAGCACTTATGGAGGAATTATCCCCAGTGCTGCCCGGCGCCGCAATAAAGAATGCCTGCTTTCTAAAACTCCAAAATAAGTTTTAGGGAGTGAATTATTTTGCCGCTTTCCGGTAACAGATTTTGGCGACCCAGATGGGACACTGCTCTTGAACATCGACGGATCCGAGGGATCGAAGGACCTCCAGCCGGCACCGAGGGATTCTCGGGGAGACCCTCCGATCCCCGGACCGAAGAGTTCTGAGTAAGAACCATTAATTAAGGTAAAGGCATTCTTTCAGTATTTTTTTTTTCCTTTTTTTTTCTGTCGCCTGCCCGTCAGTCGTGGCGAAAGCTGCGCGGGGTTGGGCTGTACCCCTGGGGCAAAGGGAAAGGACCCTTTGAGCTGTCGCCTGCCCGTCAGTCGTGGCGAAAGCTGCGCGGGGTTGGGCTGGATCCCTGAGGCAAAGGGAAAGGACCCTTTGAGCTGTCGCCTGCCCGTCAGTCGTGGCGAAAGCTGCGCGGGGTTGGGCTGGATCCCTGAGGCAAAGGGAAAGGACCCTTTGAGCTGTCGCCTGCCCGTGAGTCGTGGCGAAAGCTGCGCGGGGTTGGGCTGGATCCCTGAGGCAAAGGGAAAGGACCCTTTGAGCTGTTGCCTGCCCGTCAGTCGTGGCGAAAGCTGCGCGGGGTTGGGCTGGATCCCTGAGGCAAAGGGAAAGGACCCTTTGAGCTGTCGCCTGCCCGTGAGTCGTGGCGAAAGCTGCGCGGGGTTGGGCTGGATCCCTGAGGCAAAGGGAAAGGACCCTTTGAGCTGTCGCCTGCCCGTCAGTCGTGGCGAAAGCTGCGCGGGGTTGGGCTGGATCCCTGAGCAAAGGGAAAGGACCCTTTGAGCTGTCGCCTGCCCGTTAGTCGTGGCGAAAGCTGCGCGGGGTTGGGCTGGATCCCTGAGGCAAAGGGAAAGGACCCTTTGAGTTGTCGCCTGCCCGTGAGTCATGGCGAAAGCTGCCCGGGGTTGGGCTGGATCCCTGGGGCAAAGGGAAAGGACCCTTTGAGCTGTCGCCTGCCCGTCAGTCGTGGCGAAAGCTGCGCGGGGTTGGGCTGGATCCCTGAGGCAAAGGGAAAGGACCCTTTGAGCTGTCGCGACTGTAATTAGGTGTCTTTGTGTGTTTGTTCCCCTAAGTCTTTGTAATGCTTTTGTATGTTTGTTGCGTAATTGTGTGTGTTGTTGTTGTTGTAGAAGCTTGGTTAAATGGTTTTGTGCCTTATTTTAGAATGAGAACTGGAACTTCTAAAGGGGAGACAATCTTGGGGAAATCTCCTCTCGGGTGCATTTTATACAATTGGAAGCAAATAGCGGGACCCCCGGGAGGAGTCCCAAAGAAAGCTGATCTAATCAAATATTGTAATCAGTGGTGGCCATTGTATCAGCTGGAGGATGGAGAAAAGTGGCCAGTTAATGGAACATTGAATTATGATACTTTGCTGCAATTGATGATATTTTTAAGACGGGAAGGAAAATGGGATGAAGTATTGTATGCGGATATGTTTTTTTTCACTTTACGCTTGCACCCTGAATGGCAAAAGGAGTGCGGTATAAATTTGGCTCCCTCAGATCCTTTGGTGCTGGCATTGGAAAAAGATAATAAGACCAATGGAAAAGGGAAAGGTTTGAAAAGACGTTGTTCTGCTTGTAGTATTGGACAGAGGTGTTTAAAATTAGTTCAGGATGAGCCAGAGGATGACTCAGAAATGTTGGTTGCTCCCGGTTTGAGGCAGAGATTGCAGAATGATAAACCTGAGCCCCTTGGAGCAGGCGACTCTCAGAACAGAAAGCCAGAAGTGGCTCCGGTATCTGGGAGAACTCGCCGTCGGTAGGGAGCAGTGTTGCAAGCTCCATTGAGACAGGCTGTTGGAAATGAAGGACCGGTGATTGTGAGGGTGCCGTTTTCAATTGCTGATTTAAATAATTGGAAGCAGGCGGCGGGCAATTATAGAGATAATGCTGATAAGGTGGCTAAAGCCTTTGATACAATGATCAGGACTACAGACCCTGATTGGAAGGATATTGATGCTATTATGTTGGTATTGTTTGACAGCACAGAAAGAGAAATCAATGTGCTTATTGTAGACAGGAGGGACACTGGAAACGAAACTGCCCTTCCCGACAGGGAATGGAAGGAACAGGTTCTGTTTTGAGAACAATAAATGCAGTTAATGATGAGGAATGAAGGGGACCGGAGGTATCCTCCCCAGCAGAACCTCTGGTTAAAATACAGCTGGGGGAAGATCAAATGGAAATAGAATTCCTGGTAGATACTGGAGCAGCTTATTCAGTTTTGAATGAAAAAGGTTTTGAATTTAGTAATAAGAGAATCAAAGTTGTTGGTGCGACTGGTAATGCTGAAATTAGGCCATTCTTCAAGCCTTTAACATTTAAAATTGGAAAACAATGGGTGACACATCAATTCTTGTATTTACCAGGGTCTCCGAAACCTTTACTAGGGCGAGATTTGTTAGAAAAATTGGAAGCAGAAATACGATTTAAAGATTGGGAAGTCGATGTGTTAATTCCTGAATCTAAACTTGTACAAGCGACTGTGTTCCTATTGCAGGAAGATAAAATTTTAGGAACCTGCATCCCAGCAGAAGTGGAAAATGCAGTGATATCCCTCGTATGGGCCGGAGAAGTCCCTGGTAAAGCTAAGAATGCTGAACGGGTAAAAATTGAACTCAAAGCAGGAGCAAAGCCGGTAAGGCAAAAACAATACCCTTTGAAACTAGAAGTTAGAATCGGGTTAAAGCCCATTATTGAGAAATTTATAAAACATGGTTTGCTGAGGGAATGTGAATCAGAATACAACACCCCCATCTTGCCAGTAAAAAGGCAGATGGAAAAGTTATCGATTGGTCCAAGATTTAAGATTAACCAAATCACTCAGGATATTCATCCAGTAGTTGCAAACCCATACACTTTACTGACAGCAATAAATGAAAACCAAGAATGGTTCACAGTTATAGATTTGAAAGATGCCTTTTCCTGCATACCTCTCGAGCGAAAAAGTCAAAATATATTTGCCTTTGAGTGGGAAAACCCGGACTGGGAGCTATATTCAGACAGGAGCAGCTTTGTGAAAGAAGGGATCCAGATGTCGGGATATGCAGTGACCACAGTGGACACTGTTGTAGAAGCAGAAGCTCTCCAATCAAAAACATCAGCCCAGAAAGCGGAACTGATTGCACTAACCAGAGCTTTAGAATTAAGTGAAGGAAAGCGAGTGAATGTATGGACCAATTCCCAATATGCATTTGGAGTATTACACGCACATGGAGCGATTTGGAAAGAAAGGGGACTATTGTCATCTCAAGGGACCGGAATTAAACATGCGGAACAGATTCTCAAGTTACTCGAAAGTGTACAGAAACCAAAAGAAGTGGCTGTTATGCACTGCAAAGCTCGCCGAACTGGCTGCACCCCACAGAAAAGAGGCAATCGATTGGCTGATTTGACCGCTCGTAAGGCTGCAGAAAAGGGTAAAGGAATATTGGCAATAATACCTGAAAAGCAAATAGAATTAGGAGAATCTCCTAACTATGACAGTCAAGACAGAAACTTAGTTGAAACATCAGGAGCTAAGATACAGGAAAATGGATGGGCTGTTACTCCTGTGGGGCAGGTAATTCTAACCCCAATTTTGATGCATGAAATAGTAAAGAAAGAACATAATAGTGTTCATTGGGGAACCGAGAATTTACTAAGACATCTACAAAAGTCGGTGGTGAGTCGTAATATGGTAGAAATTATAAAGTCCGTAGTTAAAAGGTGTGAAACATGTCTTACAAATAATCCAAAGACACAGAATAAATTCAATTTGGATCCACAAAAACAGGAAATACTCCAGGAGAGCACTGGCAGATAGATTTCACTGAACTGCCAAGAAAAGGAGGGTTCAAATACCTGTTAGTATTAGTAGATACCTTTACAGGATGGCCTGAAGCCTTCCCATGTCGTACCAACAAGGCCAGGGAAGTTGTCAAAATCTTACTTAAAGAAATAATACCACGATTTGGTGTTCCTTTAGGGATTTCCTCTGATAGGGGGCCACATTTTGTTGCAGACATTGTTCAACAAGTAAGTAGAGTATTACAAATAACATGGGAGCTGCATGCCCCTTATCGCCCACAATCTAGTGGACGGGTAGAGCGCATGAATCAGACCTTAAAACTGCAATTGAGTAAAATTTGCCAAGAAACTTCAATGGTTTGGATACAAGCACGTCCACTTGCTCTGTTGAGAATTAGAGTTCAGCCTAAGGGAAAACATCAGTTAAGCCCTTATGAGCTGATGTATGGGAGACCGTACCAAATTCCTAAATTACCAGAGGAATTAAACATCAGAGGTGAAACAGATTTACGAAAGTATCTAATATCCCTAGGGACAGTGATACAAGAAATGAAAAAGAATGTGATTGTAAACAAATCTCTGAATCTTGATTCCCCAGTACACCCATTCCAGCCCGGAGATTGGGTATACCTGAAGTCGTGGAATGGAGAACCCCTGCAAGAAAAGTGGAAAGGACCATTTCAGGTTTTACTGACAACATACACAGCTGTAAAACTAGATAAGAAAGGGCCCTGGATTCATTACTCAAGAATCAAAAAGGCTCCTAAACCATGGACTTCCGAGGAGACAGCTCCTCTCAAGCTCGTTTTCAAACGACAACTTTAGTTTCTGTGTTATTAATAAATTCAGAAGTGTTTGGGCAGAAACTAGGAAGTCCATGGCACGAGAATGTTCATGTACAATTAGTAGTGGAAGTAGCTTTGGCTATTAATGCAAGCAAATGTTGGATTTGTGCTAAATTCCCGAAGCATAGCATTCAGTCTGATGTAACACAAATTGGCTTACCAATTCCTTTCAGTACCACTTGGAATAAACTTTGGGACAGGTTCTTGTATGGTAGGGGTAGTATCCCCAGTTGGAAAAAGAAAGAGCAATGGATAATCTATTGATTACTCGGTCTACTACCTTTCACTCATTTGTGAGATGATTACAATACCTCTTTTGGGTTTGAAGATATTTGGAATACTCTCACTTCTTGGTTACCTGATTGGTTATGGTTGAAGAGACTATTTTTTTAATGATTTTTTATTAATGTAGTTTGTATTCTTGCTTGCATAATGATACAGTGTTGTAACTGCTGTACAAGTTTGTATAGTGAGGACTGTAGCATATAAGCTACAAGCCCTCAAAAAGAAAAGGAGGGATTGATACCTGAGAAATGTGGATTGAGGCTCCTGGGTGTTCCCCTTTTCCGTTACAAAGCTCTTGAATGCTCCCATTACATAACAAGGGAGAGTCCTTGGGGATAATTAAGTTTTGGGCCCCTGAGCACTCCTGTCTAGACAGCTAGGCGACACAAGAACTGAGTCTGCGCAGAAGCAAAGGTCAGTCAGCGAACACGGTGAGGAAGACTATGAGCCTTCGTCTGAAGACCCCCAAAGACCACCTGAGGACCACCACAGAGGATGACTGCGCATGCGGATCGGACATTTACATATGTTAATAAGTTCCAGGAAATCTCATGTTTATGTAGATGAATTCCCGGAAATCTTATGAATATGTATGTTTTCATGGTATATAGTTGCTGAAAGTCCGTCAAGCCGGCGGAGCACTTATGGAGGAATTATCCCCAGTGCTGCCCGGCGCCGCAATAAAGAATGCCTGCTTTCTAAAACTCCAAAATAAGTTTTAGGGAGTGAATTATTTTGCCGCTTTCCGGTAACAGTACAATGCACCGGTGAACTCAAAAGCGGACTCTCTCATGACCCAGGCGACACGGATCTAGAAAGAGCCAAGGTTTGCACCAACGACTGGGTAAGGAGCTTGACATCCAGCCACAGCTATTACCTGGACTTCATTTCCATCCTGTTCTTTGAGGAATCTAGGAACATGCTGTGCTTATGAACCTAGCGAGTGAAGGTGGCTTTATGTTTCACTAGTAAACATCCAATCCTGCTCATCTGCAAAGGCAGACAAGGCCTGGGCTGGGGTCATGTTTACGGAAGTGGTGATTCCGTACAGATGGGTGCTGGTAAAGGCATTGCTCTGTCTATGCCAATCTGTTCTGTCATTCCCATGAACTGTGTAAGCCTGTGTGCGTGTTTGTGTACCTGGCTCTTTGGAACGCAGCTTAAGTCTCTTGAACACACCCACGGCAACAGCAGCAGCCACATCCGTCAGGCTGGGACAGGACAAGCCTCCTGGGGGTGAGAGCCCACCTGATTCAGCTCCAGCGGACCTGAAAGGAGAAATCCCCCATGGGCAGAAGTCTACTGGCTCTGGCTGCTCTGGGAAGTACAAGGCCCGTTACTTCACACAAGGTTGGTGCTGCCTCCTCTCCTCTGCACGGGCCGCTTTGTGAAGTCCCCTAGGCTTTGGCTGTCCAAAGCTCCAAGAGAAGAAACTGAGCTCCACCTGGGGGTTTCTGCTGCAGGTTCCTTTCACAGGGATCCAACCCCAGACCAGGCCTGCCATGGGCTGACCCCACTGACCCCTCACTTGCCCCCGCTGCTCTTTGGCCTGGAGTCAGACGCAGCCGAGAACTATGATCTGCTGCAGAGCAGATCCCCCCTTCTCTCCATTTGCCATGCTTGTACATCCCCCTCATCTTCCCACACTCCTCCCTTTCTCTGCCCTTGGCTCCTCCCAAACAAGGCACCTACCCCGCTTATTTTTTTCCCCCTCGCTCCCAGCTTTGCCGCATCTGCGAACAGAGTTGGTCTTTCAGGTGCTGTTAGCTACGTCAGCTTGGACTTCCATGGCATTACTGATGGGCTTTCCTGGGTACTGCTGTCCCTGCCAGATTCCTCTTTCCAAAACCACCCCAGCTCTTCCTTCAATGATCTGTCAAGTGTGGCCACCTCTCGCATCGTTCCCCCTTAACCACCTGCCAAATCTGGTGCTGGAATAGCAGAGTATCCATAGAAGACAAGTTGTCTTCTCTAAGGCCCAGTTCTGGTGCCTAGGAAGCCATGCTGTGAGGAGCTGTGAGGAGCAGTCTCAGGTCTACGAGGGTTTGGCAGTGCAGGTGTGTCCTGGTTTTGGCTGGGATGGAGTTGGTTTTCTTCCTGGTAGCCGGTATGGGGCTGTGTTTTGGGTCTAGGTTGAGAACAATGTCGATGATACACTGATGTTTTGGTTCTTGTTAAGTAGTGCTAAGTACTTGCTAAGGGGTGCTCACACTGGTCAAGGACTTTTCAGCTTCCCATGCTCTGCCAGGGGCATGGGAGGCTGGGAGGGGCACAGCTGGGGCAGCTGACTCAGACTGGGCGGGGGCTATTCCATACCACGTGACGTCATGCTCAGTATATAAGCAGGGGAGTTGGCCAGGGAGGGGTTCGGTCGCTGCTTGGGGGATGTGCTGGGCATCGGTCGGCGGGTGGTGAGCAATTGTACAGTGTACCGCTTGCTTTGTATTATTACTGTTCTATTTTTTATTTTACTTTAGTTATTAAACTGTTTTTATCTCAACCCACGAGTTTTGCCCTTCCGATCCTCTTCCCCATCCCGCCAGTGGTGCGGTGAGCGAGCGGCTGCGTGGTGCTTAGTTGCTGGCTGGGGTTAAACCACGACAACCACCAACTGGATTGAACGCCATTCACCACAACCCACTGGGTCTGGCCATCCAGCTAGTTTTATACCCAGCAAAGACTATGCCCATCCAACCCATGAGGAACCAGTTTCTCCAGGAAAATATTGTGTGAAACCGTGTCAAAGGCTTTATTAAAGTCTAGGTAGACAACATCATAGAATCATAGAATGCTTTGGGATGGAAGGGACATTTAAAGGTCATCTAGTCCACCCACCCTGCAATGGGCAGGGACATCTTCAACTAGATTAGGTTGCTCAGAGCCCCATCCAGCCTGGCCTTGAATGTTTCCAAGGATGGGGCATCTACGACCCTTCTGGGCAACCCGTTCCAGTGTTTCACCACCCTCCCCGTAGAAAAGTTCTTCCTTATAACTAGTCTGAATCTACCCTCTTTCAGTTTAAAATCATTACTCCTTGTCCTATCACTACAGGCCCTGCTAAAAAGTCTGTCCCCATCTTTCTTATAAGCCCCCTTTAAGTACTGAAAGGCTGCAATGAGGTCTCCCCACAGCCTTCTCTTCTCCAGGCTGAACACCCCCAGCTCTTTCAGCCTTTCCTCATAGCAGAGGTGTTCCATCCCTTTGGTCATTTCTGTGGCCCTCCTCTGGACCCTCTCCAACAGGTCCATGTCCTTCCCGTGCTGAGGAACCCAGAGCCGGATGCAGGGCTCCAGGTGGGGTCTCACCAGAGCAGAGCAGAGCAGAGCAGACCAGAGGGGCAGTGCTGAAGTGGAAATTGAGCAGCTCTGCGAAGACCAAGCGCTGGTGCTCCCTGGCAGTTCTGCTGCGCTGGGACTCTTTTTGCCCCCACCTCTGCACACAGGCACTGCCACTGCAGCTCCAGGGAAGTCTTGGAGGAAGGGTCTCAGACAAACAAGGCACTGGAAGGTCCTTTATTTTGTTTAAACACACAAAGAGCACGGCTCCCCATGTTTACAGTCTGTGGGTCACACAGAATCTGGATAGCAACATAATTAGAAATAGCAAAAATAATGACATTTCTTTGTGGACAATATTATCAAAAGTAAAACAAAGCAAAGAAACCAAAACTCAAAACCAAAACAAAAAAAATTACAGAAGGCAGGCTGGGCCTGTCATGAGTTACATTACGAGTGATTTGCAGAAGAAGACAAACAGTTTCATGCTTTTGAAAATAATCCAGTCATCAATTTCCACACTGCATCCTTGAGCTCCTGGTTCCTCATGCTGTAGATGAGGGGGTTCACTGCTGGAGGCACCACTGAGTACAGCACTGCCACCACCAGATCCAGGGATGGAGAGGAGATGGAGGGGGGCTTCAGGTAGGCAAACATGCCAGTGCTGACAAACAGGGAGACCACGGCCAGGTGAGGGAGGCACGTGGAAAAGGCTTTGTGGCGTCCCTGCTCAGAGGGGATCCTCAGCACAGCCCTGAAAATCTGCACATAGGACAGCACAATGAAAACAAAGCACCCAAAGACCAGAAAGACACTAACCACAATAAGCCACACTTCCCTGAGGTAGGCATCTGAGCAGGAGAGCTTGAGGATCTGTGGGATTTCACAGAAGAACTGGTCCACAGCATTGCCTTGGCAGAGGGGGAGTGAAAATGTATTGGCAGTGTGCAGGAGAGAGTTGAGAAACCCAGTGCCCCAGGCAGCTGCTGCCATGTGGACACAAGCTCTGCTGCCCAGGAGGGTCCCGTAGTGCAGGGGTTTGCAGATGGCCACATAGCGGTCATAGGCCATGACAGTGAGAAGAGAATACTCTGCTGTAACAAAGAAAAATAAAAAAAAGACCTGTGCAGCACATCCCAAGTAAGAGATGTCTCTGGTGTCCCAGAGGGAATTGGCCATGGCTTTGGGGAGAGTGGTGGAGATGGAGCCCAGGTCGAGGAGGGAGAGGTTGAGGAGGAAGAAGTACATGGGGGTGTGGAGGCGGTGGTCACAGGCTATGGCGGTGATGATGAGGTTGTTGCCCAGGAGGGCAGCCAGGTAGATGGCCAGGAAGAGCCAGAAGTGCAAGAGCTGCAGCTCCCGTGTGTCTGTGAATGCCAGGAGGAGGAACTGAGTGATGGAGCTGCTGTTGGACATTTTCTTCCTCTGGGCACTGGGACCTGGCCAAGGAGGAAAAGGCAGTGACAAGTTAGGGTAGACATCTCACAGCAAAACCTATTCCAGTTCTCATGGAAAAGCCCCAAATCGCCTCTCCCCTTTCAGAAAACCTTTGGCTGGTCCCTTCTGTGACCTCTGGTGGCTGCTGGCTGAGGGTGCCCCATGCAGCAGGGGGCTCTGCTGTGGGTTCTGGAGGAGTCACTTCTGCCCTACAAGAGATAAATAGGAACTGGGAGTGATGTTAATCCACTCATGGTCTTAAAGAGTTTTTCAGCATTGTCACTCCCAATTCACTGAACTGCAGAGAAGAGCTGTGGGGATTTTGTTTTGTTTTATTTGCTTCTACTTACCCCTTCACAGTGAGTGATATTTTTAAGGCAGAAATCGCTGGCATTTCTGCTTGTCTCCAAGAGAAACCTTGTGGGTCCTGTGGAGCTATAGGACTATCCCTTCATGCAGAGTGAGGACAGCCAGTCTGTCCATCAGCCCTGGTCTCAGCTGCCCTAGGCTGTCACTTCTTTGAGCTGGAGGACGATTGCACCCAGATGTTCCCCTGAGAAGAAACTGGACAGTGCTGAGAGCAGGTGAATGCAGTTTCCAAGTGCAGGTCTCCAAACTCCTCATACTGTCTCATCCTGCCTGAGGAGTAGCTCAGCTCTCCCCTTGCAGCCAGGGACACAGAGGGCTCGTTACAGCGGCTTGCACACAGCCTTCCAGCAGCACCTCCATGGCCTTAGTACTGAGGGGCTGCCAGGTAACACCGAGATGGAATGGGAGAGCTGTGCCCTTCTGGAAGGCAGCCTCCAGCACAGCAGGACCCCCCTGGGAAATAACTGAATGTCGTAAAGATTGTATGACTGAATGGAGAGCTGCTCACTCAGCCCTGCAACCAGCATTGCCCGGAGCTCCCACCTTAGCTGGGAACAAAGGCAACATGAAGAGGAGAGGAAAAATGGAGAAATTCCCCAATCCTCCTGTTAATGGAGGCAGTACAGGGATAAACAGACGGGTACTCGGGAGTTTCCTTTCATCAGGGGTCCATCTGCCAAGGAGGTGGCAGAAGACGTCAGGGGCTTGCTCCAGGGAAGGCATCTGCAGTGCAGGGGATGGCATGGAGGTGTATTAATCCCCCCCTCCCACAGCATTTCTGGCAGCAGCTCCCTCTCACTCCCTGCCCATGGCTCTGCTGCCTGCAGCTCTCCCTGCCAGCAGATGTTTCTCTGTCCCCACATCTCCTCCCTGTCAGTGCTCACAGACTCCATCCAGCCCCTGTGTGCTCAGCTCTGCCCTGCAGACCCCTCCTGGCAGCAGGGCACTGCCCAGGGGCATCTCTGTGTGTGCAGGGGCTAAGGAGCAGCTCTGAGAAGTCTTCATGAGAACTGGGGTCTTTGTGCCTCCACCGGAGCGGAGAAATAAATTCCCATCTCCCACTGCCCCCCAGCCAGCAAAGACTGGAAAACTCAAAGCACAGACTCCTTCACTTTCAGGTAAATGCTGCCTCGATGCCCTTCTTCAAAAGGACCCTCTGCAAATGCCCTAGGGTGATTGGGAGCTGTGAGCAGCTCTGACCCATGCAGCACTCTCTCCAATGCAGAAGGACCCTGCCCTGCCAGTGGTCCCTCCTTCCACCCCCAGCTTCTCCCTGCAGCATTGCGGGGAGCTCCCTGGGCAGGCTGAGTGCTGACCCTGGCAGGCGGCAGAGTCCCTGTCCCAGCACACAGCCCCTGGGGTGCAGGGACCCTGCTCTGAAGGACAGCCCTGGGCACCCCTGGCTGCACACCCACCTTCACACCCCTGCAGACACCCCTGGGAGAAGGGAGCTTTCATGCCTTGTCCCTCTGATGGTGCAGCAGGGAAGCCCTGCTCTGGAGCACGTCCTTCTCCACAATAAAGAAACCCTGAGCGCCATCCTGCCAGATCCTAGCTGCAGCAAGATGTGCCAGCTCTAGGAGACCCCTCCCGGACACTTGCGTATCACCCTGAAGCCAGAGACTTACTGTGCCAAGGACTGTGTAGATTTCTCCACCAGTGAACTCTCAGCATTCTCCCACTACACAGTGCCTGTAACATCTCCCTCACTTCTCTCCTCTCCCCTTGCACGTGCAGGCAGTGCCCTCCCCCTGCTGTGCTTTGCAGAGGAGCTGCTCCTTGCCATCAGCTCCCTCCATCCCAGGAGCCCAGCCCAGCTCAGCAGCAGAGGCCCAGCCCAAGGCACCACTTGCTCTGCCCCTCTGGGCTCCCTCCAGGTGTCCCTGGGGCTCCAGGGGAACCTGCTGTGAAACAGCCTGAAGGCATCACTGATGTCCCCTCCCTCAGCTGGGCAGAGACACTTCTTTCCAGTAGTGTCATTTCTCCAAACAGAGATTGAGTGAAGTCCAAGATTCACCTTTTCAGGTCCCATCACTAGACAGGAAACCAGGACAGTGACCAGGAGGGATCTCCTTTACCCCTCCTGAGGGAAGGCATTCAGCCAAGTCAATTGAGGCATCTCATCCTGGCTCTGTAGACCTGGGGCTGGAAGGGGACTCAGCTCCCTGCCACAAACCCCCAGGATGGGGATTCCTCTTGCCTCAGTTCAGGTGTGCACAAACCAGGCACCTGCCTGTGAGCTGCTTCTCTCAGCTCCCATGGTAATTAATGAAGATGAAGGCCAGGAGTGATCTGCTCAGACACAAACACCTGGTGACATTTGAGGGGCCAGAGGTGACCAAGATGCATGCTGGTAACTGTGAGCTCTAATGGAGCATCTGGGGGCATCACCTTGGAGGCTGGTGGGAAATTCCATTGGCCAGGTGAAATGGCAGCAGATGCCCACATACAGGACAACTGAACCTGTAGATATTGCTTATGTCCTGGGCAGCCTATCGAGGTCTTCAGCTGACCAAATGGAGTCATGTGCCATAGGGAGAGCTGAGTCTCTCTCTTTCTCTTCTCCATCACCTGTATTTTCTACGTGTCCTTCAATTATAGTGGCAGTTTTGTCAAGTGCATCCCTTGCACTCTCATTGCCTGACCTAATTCAGGGCAGCTGACTCTTAATTTCATATCCAAATACAGGCCTGCGGTGCTATGTGAGATGCCAGGATGCTCCAGCACAACTGCATGCAGCTGACATGGACAGCACAGGGCCTCTACAGGAACCCCCTCCCCATTCAGACTCATTGTGTGACAGGCACCTCCCGGGGCAGCTCAGACAGATTTGGTGCCTTTGGGCCCATGACTGAATCCCACCACTGCAGTGACGTGAGGTCTGTCCCTTCTCTATCCAGCAGATGCTGGGCAGTGCATGAATGCCAAGCACATCACACCAGGGGCCCCACTTGTCTGCATTCCTTCTCCATCTCTGCTAGTTCTTCTCTCCCCCATCATTTAACCATCCCCTTGATGTCACAGCCATGGATCAGGCTGGTGATTTTCATTCTGCCTCTATCACAGGATGTCCACACCCAAGGGCACTCTCAACATCATCTCTTCCTTCCTGAGATCAGCTTCACCTCCACCACAGGCCCTCAGAGGCTGCAGAGAAACCACAGACAGCAAACCCCTCTCCTGCTCAGACTGCACAGCCCAGCTCTGTTTCTCTTTGGCCTTGGGGAGAGCAGGGTTTGCTGCCTTTGTGGGCACCTCATTTCCTCTTTACATCGCCATCTGCTTACATTGTCCACTCCACTGTCTCTGCTCTGAAGCAAAGCCTTTGCACACTTGAGGTCTTGGGCACTTGGTAGCAGGTTTCCCTGTTGCAGGTCTGCTCTCAGCCCAAAGGTGCCACAGCTGAGGTGCTGCAGCCCAGACATGCACCCATGCCCTCAGCCTGGGGCACAGGCAGGAGGAGCTGGAGCTCTGCATGCAGCCTCTTCATTCCACTTGGAGGGAATAACAGCTGATGTGTGTTGGGACAGCTCACATGATTGGGGTGCTGTGGTGGGTGGGTACAGGATCATGAGGAGAGACAGGCCAGAAAGATGAGGAGGGAGGTGTCCCCAGTGTGAAGGAGCTGCTTAGGTGTGTGAAGCTCCTCTATGAGATGAACAAACTGGGTGAGCCCCTGTGGATGTGGGTCAGAGGAGAGGCTGGTAAGGGTGGCATTGTGGTGGGAGACAAACAATTCCATTAAAGTCCCCAAGAAAACCCTGGCATTCCCTGGAAGGAGACCACAACAGTGTGCAAACAATCTGGCAGGTTTCTGGAGGGTCTTGGGACGCAAGTCTTTCTAGCACAGCTGCCAGAGGGGCCAACTATGGTGATGCTTATGTGAATCTGTTACTCACAAAGAAGGAACAGCTGGCCATGGATGTAAAACCCAGTGTCAGCCTTGGCTGTTGTGTCCATGAAAGAGTAAATAGAGGGGTCTTAGCTCCCAAGGGGAGTAAGGATGAAGAATAGATGAGTGCCAATGCCAGACCTCAGAGGGCCAGACTCTGGGGCCTATTCTGTGGACTTGAAGTGGGGGATCCCGTGTGAGCAGCGCAGAAGGGCAGTAGAGCTCCGTAGAACTGGTCTTCAAGGACGGTGTCTTTCAAGTACAGGACAGTCAGGACAACACAGATGTCAGGAGAGCAGCTTGGGGAAATAGGAAGCTCATGGGGAAGCATAGAGGAAGTGGATGCAGGGACTTGAAACCATGCAGGCGATGTCCCATCACTGCAGGGGAAGAGGGAAGGGTTTGTGAGACACATGGGAGTGCAGGGAGAGAGTGGGCTGTGTGTAACGTGAGTGTGTCAAAGGCAGGAAGAAGACCTGAAAGAGCGGAGAGGGAGGGGTCTGATGCTGAAGTGAAATGGGTTGAGTTTTTCCTTTGAGGTGGCAGAAGGAGGATGTGCTGTTCAGTGCTGGGATGTGGAAATAAATAGAGGATCCTGGCAACTCTGGGGCTGGGACATGTTGGGTGATAAAAGAGCAATAGGAGGTCTTTGGAAGAAGCTGCAGAGGTTGTGGGGAACTCACAGGCACTGGCAAATCCTTAGGTACTCAGAGCTTTGTGAAGCAAAGCCAGTGAGTACAGAGAGACATCAGTAAAGCCTGGGACATCATGGGGTCAGAGTGAGTTAGGGAAGATGGGGGGTGGTTAAAATCTGCCGAGAAACAGGCAGAGACATAGGACAGTGTAGGACAGCCTGTGGTGGGGATGGCTGAGGGCTTTGTTGGAGCTGAGACCCCCAACAGAACTGAGGTCCATGGCCTCTCAGCTATGGCTGCTGTCTCTTCCACTGAGGCCCGTGAGAGTACACCAGTTCCTTACAGCCCCAGTGCTTTTTGCCTCCTCACCCCCATAGAGCCTGGGATGTGTCCTACTGCTGTCCTGCACTCAGCATCGCACACCTTCACATCTGGCTGCCCCCAGGAAGAGCCCTGATTGTCCCATGAGGGAAAGGATCCCCATTCCTAGGGGCTGTGGGTCAGGACTTGGCTGTCCTGCTTGATGAAGGCTGCACAAGTCTTGCACAAGTCTTATGAGGAGCAGCTGAGGGAGCTGGGGTTTAGCCTGGAGAAAATGAGGCTGAGGGGAGACCTTATTGCTCTCTACAACTGCCTGAAAGGAGGCTGTAGAGAGGTGAGGGTCAGTCTCTTCTCCCAAGTAACAAGGGATAGGAGAAGAGGAAATGGCCTCAAGTTGCTCCAGGGGAGGTTTAGATTGGATATTAGGAAAACCTTCTTCACCAAAAGGGCTGTCAAGCATTGGAAGAGGCTGCCCAGGGAAGTGGTTGAGTCCCCATCCCTGGAGGTATTTAAAAGATGGGTAGATGTGGTGCTTAGGGACATGGCTTAGTGGTGGATGTGGCAGTGCTAGGTTAATGGTTGGACTCGATGATCTTAAAGGTCTTTTCCAACCTAAATGACTCCATGATTCTATGATTCTATAAACAAGTTGAGAGCTTTCACAACCTCCTCCACATTTTGTTTTCCTCCTGTATCCATCACCTCTGACTTCCTGTTTCATCAGCCCCCAGGGATGGTCACCTCTTCTCCTCATTCCTTCCATGGTCTCTTCAGTGATCGCCCTCAATGGGGCCTGCCAACACCCTCAGAAACTGGGAGGTTTGCTTCTTACTTTTATTTCTCTAGAGGCTTGTTCAATCTTCTTTCAGGATCTCTGCACCAGAGGGCTTGTTAACACGCAAAACATCCTAACAAGCCAAGTCTCTGGGCATAATTTTCTTGATTCCTCACTTTTTAGGTGGTTAATTAGAGAGATTTCAGGAGTGTAGTCAAAGTGAAAAGATTCCAATACTAAATAACTTTTAAATTTCCACTTCTCTTTATTTTCTTGTTTACAGATGAAGTGATATCAACAGTTTCCAATTGATATTGATCCTGAGCATCTCCTAATGGAGACTGTCTGACCCTTTCTGTCAGACACTTTATGAACAGTCTTCATCCTTACCCTCCGACCCCACCATTTCTCTCATCTGCCACCTTACTGCAGCCCTGTTCAAATCTGAGCTTTCTCCCCTCAAGGCTGTAGCTGCATGTTTCAGCTCGTTGGCACCAATTCCCACCTGCTTTACTTGGAGAACAAGCTGCACGCAGACACAGAAGGATGTTTCTTAATTGCCAACAACAACAACAAAAACCAAAGGAAGGCATAGTTCAATGAAAAAGAAAGCATATTCCTCAGCTGTATATTAGGTCCGCATTACCTCCTCTGAATTCCAGTTCCAACAGTGGATAGCTTTAAACCAATAGCACACACATTTTTGTGTCAAGCACAGATGCCAGGACCCCTCAAAGCACTCCCTGCTTGGACCTGTTTGTCCATATTCACTCTTTGCACGCAGCGAGTCACACCCTGAAGTCAAGAGCTCCCTCGATTCACAGAGGGAAGCAAAGAGACAAAGTGAATGAAATGATCTCTTTTGAACAGCTAAAATTGCACTAATCCCAGCATATCTGGGTTACAGGAACATCTTCAAGCTTCTTCATTCCCTGAGAGGTAAAGTACATGTGATTCCATTGCAGGTGAAGAGAGGGACGAGAGTGCTGTTGGACACCTTGGGTGCAATTGTCCTGGCTTCCCTCCCTAGTCAAGAGAGAGAAATCAGTTGTCTCAACTGACATGCCTTGGCCTTCCCTGCCTTGCCACCAGCTCCTGCTTCAGAAAAGTTCCCGTAGGTCCTGGGTCAGATTCCCCTGTCTCACATAATTTCTTCATCTACCCCCGTGTCTCTTGGAGGCAGTGGACACCTCTGTGTGGGTGACTGTAGCAACCTCCGAATGAAAATGTTAGGCAAAGGTTGAAACACACACAGAAAAGATCTCTGTGTAATAACTGTGTAAGAAGTCTTCATTGTCAGAACTTTGAAGTTGGTCTACGAATGCTCATAATTTTTGTCATAGGCCATGGACATGGACAAGCAAGATGATGACCCTTTCTCTCCCTCTATGTAAATAGAGATTTATACAGCCATTTCCAAAACCACATTTCCTCTCAACACTTTGAATGAAGAAATTACTCCGCAGAGCTGCAACCCATCCAGGAAGTCCCTAAGCTGCGTCACTTCAAAGGGTTCATTCGCCCCAGGGGCAGGACTTTGCATTTGTCCTTGTTGGATATCATAAAGCTTCCTCTTGGCCCATACCTCCAGCCTGTTTGTCCTTGGAGAAGAGAATATTGTGGGAGATGGTGTGGAAGCCTTGCTGGTGTCCGGGTTAAATACGCCCACTGCTCTCCCCTCACCCACAGATGCGGTCCTTTCATCATAGGGAGCAATGGTGGTGGTCAGGCATGATCAGCCCTGGGTTCACCTCGTCACCTTCACACACCCAGTATGCAATCCAGAACAACCTCTGGGACATCCATCCAAAGGGAAGCTAAACTCCCCAGTTCATCCTCTGGGACTTTTTGAAACAAGCATGCAACATTTGCTTTTGCCAGTCGTCAGGGAGTCCCCATGACCTGTCAAAGATGATGGAGACTGGCCTCACCGTGACATCATCTTGCTCTCTCAGCACCCTCCATTCTCATGGACTGGTAGCATTTGAGTTTGCTCAAGTATATCCTATAACTTGATTCCTATCCACCACTAACTGTTCTCCTCCAGAGCCCTGCCTTGAAGAAAAGAGCCCTGGGAGACCCTGCTGGGGAAGACTGAGGCAAAGAGGACATAGGGTATCTCAGATCTGTCTACACCTGCTTTACTAAATGAAGCAGTGGCCACACATATTCTTCTTTACTGTCCCTGAAATAGTAACAGCTCAATGTGGTGCCCTTGAAATCCCATTCAAGTTTCAACTGAGTTTTGATATAGGCCATTGCCGAGCTTGGAGGATGCTGTCCTTGAAGACCAGCTGGGCTGAGCTCTGCTGCCCTTTGGTGCTGCTGACCACTGGATCCCCACTAAAACTCCCCAGAACAGGCCAAAGTCTGCTCCTCTGATGTCCAGCCTCTGCGGTCTTCAAGTCTCCTTCCTCATGCCCCGTGGGAGCTGTGACCCCACTGTTTCACAGTCACAACAGCCAAGGCTTGCATTGACCTTCACATCCCTCACCAGCTCTGTGCTGCTTGCAAGTGGCAAATCCGGGTTTGGATTACCCTTTTTGGCCTATCTAAGAAGTGTTGGCTTGTTGGCTGTGCTAAGAAGTGGTTCCCAAGATGTAAACCACCTGGACTCTTTGCATGCTGCTGTGTTCTCCTTCCAGAAAATGCCAGGGCCATTGCAGTCCCCCGTGAAACCCAGGCTTCTACATCCAGAGACTTCCTTGAGGTGCTTAGAAAAGACTATGCCAACTTCCCCACCCAAGTGGGGAACCCTGACTGTGGGTTCCTCATCTCCCACCACCATGTCACCTTTACTGGCTCCTGCTCTGACCCTCACTCACGTGGGTTCACCCAACTTGTCACTTGCCCCACAGATGAGCTCCATACATGCAGTTAATTTCTTCACTCTGAGGGAACCCCACTCCTGGCCCTTCCAGCCTGTGTCTCCTGAAAAGCTTGTACCCATCCATTGCAGCACCCCAAGCTGTGTCTCATCATGCCTTGGCAGTTACTCCATGGATGTCAAAAAGCACAGGCTCCAGCTGGGCCTGGCTGTGCCCCTGGCTGAGGGTATTGGTGCACATTTGGGCTGTAGCACCTCAGCTGTGGCTCCAAGCCAAGCTGTGACTTGTCTTAAAGGAAACCTGCTACCAAGTGTCCAAGACCCTTGGTGTATAAAGGCTTTGCTTCAGAGCAGAGACATGCCAGAGTGGGCAGCAGGTGGAAAGATAAAGATGAACTTGGATGCCAAGAGAGTGAGCAAACCCTGCTGTCCCCAAGGCCGGAGAGAAACAGGGCTGGGAAGGGCAGCCCTGGCAAGAAATGGGTTTGCTGTCAGTGGTGTCTCTGCTGTCCCTGAGGGCCTTTGGCAGAGGTGAAGCTGATCTTTAGGACTGACAAGGTGCTACTGACAGGCCCGCTGTGAGAATTGTCTGTTCTGTGACTCTATTATCCAGGAGGTGAGTAAAGGCCAGTGGAGAGAAAGTGTAGGCACACGTGCAGAGACCCCGGTGTGATGTTTCTGCTATTCACGGACTGCCCTCCATCCACTGGATAGAGAAGGGACAGCCCTTGCCACGCTGCAGAGCTGGCAATCAGTTCCTTGCACCAAGGCACCGAATCTGCCTGCGATGCTGCCTGGTGTCTGACACACACTCACTCTGAATGGGGATGGCTTTCCTGTACAGGACCATCGCTGTCCCTGCCAAATGCCTGTAGCTGCCTGTGAGAGCCTTGGCACCTCATGTAACATCACAGGCCTGGAATTGGCATTAAATGGAATAACTGCCCTGAATTTGATTAGGCAAGGTGAGAATGTTGATGACACCACCAGCATTATAGTCAACGGAGATCTGGTCAACCCAGCTGATGGAAAAGACAGAAACTTACCTCTCCCTGTGGTACATGACTCCATTTCATCAGGTGAATGCCTGCGTACGCTGCCCAGAACATAACAGAGACAGGCTGCATCATCCTAAAAGTGGGCATCTGACATCATTTCCTTTCACCAAAGAAATTCCCCACCAGCCTCCAAGAAGATGTCCCCAGATGCTGCCCTGTCTCTCAGCATTGCTTGACCAGAGCTTGCAGCTGGCTCCACGTATCTTGGACCACCTCTGGCACTTTGAGTGTCACCAGGTCTTTGCATGTGAACATGTCAGTCCTGGCCTCCATCTCCATTAATTAGCATGGGAGCTGAGGCAAGGAGCTCACATGCAGGTGTCTATTGTGTGCGCACCTGAACTGAGGCAAGAGGAATCCCACCTCCTGTGGGTTTGTGCTGTGCATGGGGGGCAGCTGAGGACTACAGACATGGAATGGGGGCTGAATCCTTTCCCTCAGCCATGGTAAATGAGATCATTCCCTGTCCTTGTGTGGGTGTCCTGCCTCATGATGGGACAATGATAAGGTGATTCTTGGACCTAACTCTTCTTCAGATGGGAGAAAGGACACTGGTGGAAAGAAGTCTCTCCCCAGCTGAGGGAGGGAAGATCAGTGATGCCTTCAGGCTGTTTCAGAGCAGGTTCCCCTGGAGCCCCAGGGACACGTGGAGGGAGCCCAGAGGGGCAGAGCAAGTGGTGCCTTGGGCTGGGCCTCTGCTGCTGAGCTGGGCTGGGCTCCTGGGATGGAGGGAGCTGATGGCAAGTGGGCAGCACTGCAGAGAGACAGCTCTGCCCAGGAGCAGCTCCTCTGCAAAGGGCAGCAGGGCTGAGGGCACTGCCTGCAGGCACCGAGGGGAGATCTGCAAGCCTGAGAGAGCTTAAAGGCAGTTGGGAGTGGGAGGAGAGCTCACTGGGGGAGAAATCTTCATGGCCCTCTACATGGTAAGTCTCTGGCTGCAGGGCAATGCAGCTTCAGTTGCTGGAGGGATCTCCAAAAGCTGGCACTTCTCACAGCCTATGGGATCTGTCAGTATTACTCTCTTAGTTTCTCTAACGTAGAGGAGAAGGATGTGCTCCAGAGCACAGCTTCCCTGCTGCACCATCAGAGGGACAGAACACGATGGCTGCCTTCTCCCAGGGATGGTTGTGGAGCTGTGCATATGGATGTGCAGCCAGGGGTGCCCAGGGCTGTCCTTCAGAGCAGGGTCCCTGCACCCCAGGGGCTGTGTGCTGGGGCAGGGACTCTGCCGCCTACCAGGCTCAGCACTCAGCCTGCCCAGGGAGCTCCTCACGGTGCTGCAAGGAGAAGCTGTGGGTAGAAGGAGCAACCCCCGGCAGGGCAGGGTCCTTGTGCTGTTGAGAAGGTGCTGTGTGGGACAGAGCTTTTCACAGTTCCAAGGCTGGTGCTCTCTGTTTCCTGCTGTGATGGTTGGAGGAAAGGTAATGGGGAGCATTATAATGAGTTATGAACAGTTTTTCAAGGAACCTGAAAAGGTAACTTCACCCTTTCCTCTGCCTACAGAAAACATTAACATCACCTTTTTGTCTCTTCAGGGTTTAGCTGACCTTGCATTTAGGACTTGCCAGCAGAGAGATCCCCCTGGGCAGAGCTGAGCACACAGCGGGTGGGATGGGGTTTGTGAGCACTGACAGGGAGGAGAGGTGGGAACAGAGAAACAGCTCCTGGCAGGGACAGCTCCAGGCAGCAGAGACAGGGGCAAGGGGTGGGGGGAAACTGCAAACAAGCACGGGGAGAGGCTGTATTCAGGCATCTCTCTCTTGGTCCTTCACTGTGGATGTCTTCTGGGCTTTGCCTGCTGGGCAATGAGCTGACTCTCCTTTTAGGACATCCCATCTTCAGGACACCTGGCTGTCTGCTTTGCCTGTCCTGCTGGGCTTGTGAGCTGCCCTCCAGAAAGGCACAGCTCCCCTGTACGATCCTGGGGAGAGCTGAGCTTTCCCTTGGAGTTCAGGACTCTCCTCTCAGTCCTTTGCTTCTCTCCATGAGGGACGGTGTCCTTGCCCACCACAACTCCACCTCTGGGCTGGGAAAGAGAAGAGTTCACAGATCTGCCCTTTGAAACAGGACTCCCTGGCTGTCATCAGAGTCCAGTTTTCCAGTTTTTTGGGGTTTTTTTGTTTTGTTTTTTTTTTTTTAAGACAAATTTGTGTGTGCAGTCATCCTTGAGGCAGCACAAGTGAAAGTGCAGGGCAGCTGGGAACAAGACTGATGGACTCCACAGCTCGCCTGACTATGCACTACATCACAGAGAGCTGAGCCCTTTTGCTTGTCCTGTCCTAAGACTGTTCACACTGTCAGTCACCAAAATTAGAATTTCTATGCATAAAAATATCACTTGTTGGATGTGATACTAAAAAAAATAACAAACAAAAAGATTCAGACAAAATCATTATAAAGTCATGCTGCGCCTCTCTTCTGCAGCCCACACCCTTCAGAGTCGTGAGTGCAGATCTTGACCTTTCTTACTTCTGACATCCCTTGTGAATATTGGAGCTTTCACAAACCTGCTTCCGTGTACCCACTGCAGCAGCGCAGAGCTGACTCCTTGGGACCCCACAGCCCTTCTCATAGCACACTCAGCCACCAGAAAACAGAGGAAGGAAATGCATTTGAACTTGGGGGAGGGAGATTTTATGAGAAATTGCCTGGCTTTGCTCTGAGAAGTCTGTCCCAACTTGTCACTGTCTTTTCCTCCTTGGACAGGTCCCCATGTCCAGATGCAGCAGATGTCCAATGGCAGCTCCATCACCCAGTTCCTCCTCCTGGCATTCACAGACACGCGGGAGCTGCAGCTCTTGCACTTCTGGCTCTTCCTGGCCATCTACCTGGCTGCCCTCCTGGGCAACGGCCTCATCATCACCGCCATAGCCTGTGACCACCACCTCCACACCCCCATGTACTTCTTCCTCCTCAACCTCTCCCTCCTCGACCTGGGCTCCATCTCCACCACTGTCCCCAAAGCCATGGCCAATTCCCTCTGGGACACCAGGACCATTTCCTATACAGGATGTGTTGCACAGGTGTTTCTCTTTTTGTTCTTGATGTCAGCAGAGCTTTCTCTCCTCACTATCATGGCCTATGACCGCTATGTGGCCATCTGCAAACCCCTGCACTACGGGACCCTCCTGGGCAGCAGAACTTGTGTCCACATGGCAGCAGCTGCCTGGGGCAGTGTTTTTCCCTATGCTGTGCTGCACACTGCCAATACATTTTCACTCCCCCTCTGCCAAGGCAATGCTGTGGACCAGTTCTTCTGTGAAATCCCCCACATCCTCAAGCTCTCCTGCTCAGATGCCTACCTCAGGGAGGTTGGGCTTCTTGTGGTTAGTGCCTGTTTAGCCTTTGGATGTTTTGTTTTCATTGTGGTGTCCTATGTGCAGATCTTCAGGGCCGTGCTGAGGATCCCCTCTGAGCAGGGACGCCACAAAGCCTTTTCCACGTGCCTCCCTCACCTGGCCGTGGTCTCCCTGTTTATCAGCACTGCCTTGTTTGCCTACCTGAAGCCCCCCTCCATCTCCTCCCCATCCCTGGATCTGGTGGTGACTCTTCTGTACTCGGTGGTGCCTCCATCAGTGAACCCCCTCATCTACAGCATGAGGAACCAGGAGCTCAAAGATGCCCTGAGGAAACTATTTGAATATGCACTATTCCAGCAACAATAAGGTGCCCATCATCCTCATAGGACGCCCAGGGTAGCTCAGGAAATCCCAGGACTAGCTTTTGTTCATGTGTGTCTTGATTTTCCTTTTTTTTTTTTTTTAGGTTTGCTTGTTTGCTTGTTTATTACTACCTCTGATATTATTCTTGGCCTCTTAACTGTGTTTTGTGATGCAAAGACCTCATGTACTTATGGATCCAGGCCCCCTGATTAGATAAACTCAATGAAGAAACCAGCAGAAAACAATTTGTCTCAGCTGCCATCTATTCACGTCTCTTCTGGAGCTGGGGGCACAGCCCCAGCATGGAGAAGGATGTTCAGGAGCCAAGAGCTCAGACGTTTCATTGAGAGGCAGCCCTGATGGCCTTTGGTGCCATGCCTCTCTGCTGCCTGTCAGTCAGGGCTGCTGCTTCCCTGGAGGCACAGCCTTGTGTTCCTTCCAGTTCTGGTCTCTCCTCACTTCCATACTGTCCTCTTGTGTCCTGGCATTTGTGTAAGCCCTAAGGTGTTCTGTAACTTGTGACAGTCCTGTTGTCTCTACAGTGGCATCCCTGTGGCTGCGGGCAGGAGCAGGCAATGGGTACCACTGTGTCACAGCTGACCTCCCCTCTAGCACCAAAGTAAGCAAAGGGTCTCCTCAGGGCAGGGCCAGAAGGCTGGACGCCTCTTCCAAAGCTGGTGTCAGGAATACACCCAAGGAGCTGCTCTCTCCAAAGGCCTGTTGCTGTTTGGGATTCTCAATGGATTCAAGGGCAGCAGCTCAGAGTCCCAGGGTGATGTGTTAGGGACCAAGGGCTGGACAAAGAGCTGCCTTCTTGGCTGCACATATCCAAAAAGACAGCAACTGGTCTGACTTACCTGCCTGGCACCGTCCCACCTGCAGTGGGACAAAAATCACATCATCAAAAATCACCAAAAATCATATCATCCTAAGATCCTACTTGGAGGTTTCTGGCATCTGGGAAGCTGAATGCCACCTGTGACTGTTAAATACATTCCTGGTGTTCGTGGACAGCAAGGAGTTTCTCCTTCTGGTGTATTCCCATGTCCCAGGGACTCTCCACCTGGGATTTGTCTCCCCTTGTTTTAGACAATCACTGTTTGGGTGTCTTGCCACTCTTCCACACTTTTCAATCACTTGGTTCCTTCATTGTCTTGGCCTCCAGGCACCTGATCAGCCCCCCCCCAGCCTGGCTGTTAGCTCACTCCTGGGCTCTCCTTTCCAGACGAGCCCCCTCCAAGCTGAAGTCCCAGCTGTGGTTCTGAGGTGCCATGCTGCTTGGAGTCAGGTCTGCTCCAGAGGAGACAGGGCTGAGCAGGGTGTCCATGAGCATGGCCTGCCCTCCTGCCTGCCACAGCAGGTTGGGTGGCTGTAACAGAGGTGTCCTCAGAGCCAGCACCCAGACGGGTCCCTTTCACCTGCCTCACCCCTCTCTTTTTTGACACAGGCCATTGATGGCTGACTAGGGCTGGACTCTCTTACGCACACACAAGGCAGAACTGAATGAGGATGTCAGTGCTGAGGGCAGCCATGGCTGCAGTGACCATGGCAGAGAGAGTAGATTCCAGCTTGTTCAGCACCTGCTTGGCAGGATCCTGGAAAGGCAAGCTCCATGGAGCACTCTTCAGTTTTCAGGGACAACCACATTAAAACCCAGAAACACATCAGTCTAACACTCTGGGAGACAATCAGGGCCTGGCTGGAGGCTGGTGGGGATGAACTGGGGCTCCTTGGATAAAGAGTTCAAACACCAGAAGGCAGTGCACAGGGCATGGAAGGGGAACCAGGTCACCCAGGAGGCAGACAGACACATGGCCTGTGGGTGCAGGGCTGGACCCAGGAAAGCCAAAGCTCAGCTGAGGCTGGAACTAGCAAGGAATAGGGATAGCAACCAGGAGCCTTCTGTAAGTTCCTTGGCAGTACAAGGAGTGAGCTGAGGAAACTGTGGTCTCATGGCTCAGGGGGCAGGACATGTAGCGACAAGACCTGGAAAAGGCTGAGGAACTCCTTGCTTTTTTCTCATCCTCTTCTCCTGGTAAGATCTACCCCCCTTGGCCTCTTTGGTCCGCGAGTCTCCTACCAACATCTGTGCCAGCAAGGCTGCACCCGTGGCAGAGGAAGATGTGTCTGAGGGAGCACTTATGCCTGTTGGGCACACACAGGGGCATGGGACCAGAGGGGATGTGCCCAGGAGTGCTGAGGGAGCTGGCTGGTGTCATTGCAAGGCTGCGCTTCATCATCTTTGAAATGCCAAGGCAAAGAGGGTTTCTCTGGTGTGTTGGATTTGCGTGGAAAGGTTTTGGTAGCGGGGGGGCTAGAGGGGTGGCTTCTGTGAGAAGATGCCAGAAGCTTCCCCTCTGTCAGATAGAGCCAATGCCAGGCTCCAAGGTGGACCCACTGCTGGCCAACGCTGAGCCAACCAGCGACGGTGGCAGTGCCGCTGTGATAACTTATTTAAGAAGGGGAAGAAAAAACAAGTGCAATTGCAGCTGGAGAGAGAATATGTGAGAGGAACAACTCTGCAGAAGCCAAGGTCAGTGCAGAAGGAGGGGAGGAGGTGCTCTAGGCACAGGAGCAGAGATTCCCCTGCAGCCCGTGGTGAAGACCATGGTGAGGCAGGCTGCCCCCTGCAGCCTGTGGAGGTTAACGGTGGAGCAGATATCCACCTGCAGCCTGTGGAGGACCCATGCTGGAGCAGGAGCATCCAAAGGAGGCTGTGACCCTGTGGGAAGCCCATGCTGGAGCAGGCTCCTGGCAGGACCTGTGACCTTGTGGAGATGGGAGCCGACGCTGGAGCAGGTTTGCTGGTAAGACTTGTGACCCTGTGGAAAGGACCCACACTCGAGCAGTTCATGAAGAACTGCAGCCACTGGGAAGGACTCCCATTGCAGAAGTTTGTGGAGGGCTGTCTCCCATGGGAGGGACCCCACGCTGGAGCTGGGGAAGAGTGTGAGGAGTTCTTCCCATGAGGAGGAAGGAGCAGCAGAGACAACATGTGGTGAACTGACCACAACCCCCATTCCCGGTCCCCCTGCACCGCTCGCTGGGGAGGAGGTAGAGAAAATCGGGAGGGAAGTTGAGCCTGGGAAGAAGGGAGGGGCGGGGGGAAGGTGTTTTAAGATTGTTCTTACTTTTCGTTATCTTACTCTGACTTTTGATTGGCAATAAATGAAATTAATTTCCTCGAGTTGAGTCTGTTTTGCTCATGATGGTAATTGATGGTGATCTCCCTGTCCTTATCTCGACCCACGAGCCTTTTGTCATAGTTTCTCTCCCGTCCAGCTGAGGAGGGGGAGTGATAGGAGTGAAAGGAGGTTGTAGAGAGGTGGAGGTTGGTCTCTTCTCCCAAGTAACAAGAGATAGGACGAGAGGAAATGGCCTCAAGCTGCACCAGGGGAAGTTTAGGTTGGATATTAGGAAAAACTTCTTTACTGAAAGAGTGGTCAGGCATTGGAATAGACTGCCCAGGGAAGTGGTGGAGTCTCCATCCCTTGAGGTATTTAAAAGACGGGTAGATGTGGTGCTTAAGGACATGGTTTAGTGGCGGACTTGGCAGTGATAGGTTAACGGTTGGACTCGATGATCTTAAGGGTCTTCTCCAACCTTCACAATTCTATGATTCTATGATAGAGTGGCTTGGTGGGCACCTGGCATCCAACCAGTGTCGACCCACCACAGAAGTAGAACATTTCCTTCCCTTTAAATTGTTTCCTTAATTTCTTCATGGCTTCATTTTATTTTTTAACATTTTCTGGATTGTTCTGTCGTAATCAGGCCTATAACATTAAAACCAGTATGTTTGTGCCTCACAGTGCCCTAAAACACTCCCTGCCCAGGACTGTCCTTGCCACTGCTCGCCCTTTCACACAGCCGGTCACATGCTGAGGGGTTGAGCTCTCTCAACTCTTACAGAGAAGAAGGGTGATCGTCTGCAGGGAAACGCTCTGCTTCTGCATGGCCACCATATTGGTGTTACCAGCACTTCTGGAAGGAGTCTCTAAATCAGCAAGACACACTCCCTTCACATTCCCTTCGGGGTGCATGAATTGTCACTCTATTTTAGGTGCAGAAAGGGACAATGTCTTCCTTACCCAACACCAAACACCTCAATGCAGATGTCTACCTCTAATCAAGTTGTCTAGGCTTCTGTTTCTAGTAAATGGAGAGAAAGAAGCAGTCTCAACCGAGATGCCTGGAGATTTCCTGGTGACCAACCAATGCTGCAGAAGGGAGCCCTGGGTCACATTTCCAAGCACCTTATGGGTACATCGGTAACCCCAGGGCAGCTCGGACAGCAACAGCCTCTGTATGTGGGCAAATGAATCCAGACCTGAATGTGGGTCTCAGTCTTGAGTCGAAACCTACTTCACAATTATTCTAGGCACAACTGAAAACAATCTTCATTTTCAGAATGTCAGATATTTTGGCTCAGTTCTTATAATTTATTTCTCTTTTTATTTATTTATTTGGGAGGGCCACATGAGTACACTACAGTAATTTCCCTCTGCCCACATATTTATATGCAGTTGTTCAGCAAAATACATTTCCTACCAGTGCTCTGAGTGGAGAAATTTTGTTCCGAAAAACTACTCTATCTCTATTGACCTATTTCCCATCTCTTCTTCAGCCTCTCTGCCCTTTCTCCTCCCTCTGCCTATTTTGTCTTTACAGAGAACTCCAGGTAAAGATTTATCGACTAATTAAATGTGGGAGATATTTCTGGGCATCATCTAGTTCCCCTCCCCACCCCCAGCTCAATGGAGGGCTCCCCCAGTTATGTGTCATCCACAAACAAGTTGACAGTGAACTCTGTCCCATTGTCCAGGCCACCACTAAAGATGTCAGGCAGCATTGGCCCCAGCACTTCTGCGTGAGGGACACCTCTAGAAACTGGCCATCGGCTGGACTTTCTAACAAGGATCATTCTATTCCCCCCAGCTGCCATGACATTTCAAAGACAAAGGGCAGCAGCCTTGCAAGGGCAGCAGCCATTTTCCCCAGCCCCCTTGGGTGCATCCCCTCTGCTCCCAGGCACTTGCCTGTGTCCAGCTGGCACTAGTGCTCCCCAGCTGCATCTTGCTCTCACATGGGGGAAGCTTTGCTACCCCAGAGGCTGCTGGGGGACTCAAGGCCCAGGGAGACTTGGGGGCAGATGTTACCAGGCAAGGGGTGGGGAAGCGAGGCAATGAGATCCTCAGCCTCTTCCATGTCTGTGCAAGGCCTTTTTGGACAGCACTGGAGGACAAAGGAATTGAATCTTGAGGGGTTTATCTGTCCCTCAGAGTCAGGAGGGTATCTGGGCCAAATTAGCCTCAGATCCACACTTGGGACTTCATCTTGAAAAGAAGAGCCCAGGAGTGAGAACCTCAACCTCAAACTGAAAAACTTTTCCCTCATCTCCAGGCTGAATGCTCAATGTTTTTTTCCTCCCAACCATCACTAAGAACACAATCATTAAGAGCCTGGCTCTGGATTCTCCATCACCTCCTTGTAGGCACTAGCAGGCTGGGATGAGGTCCCCCTCAGCCTTCCCTGCTCAAGGCTGAACAAGTCCAGCTCCCTCAGCCTCTCCTCACCAGCAAAGTGCTCCAGTCCCTGGCTGTCCTAATGGCATTTTGCTAAACCCACTCCAGCTTGCCAATATTGTTCCCAAACTGGGGATCTGAAATCTGGATGGAATATTCCAGAGAATTCCTTTCCCTTGATCTTCTGGCCATGCTCCAGGTCGTACAGCCCAGGGCCCTGCTGCCCTCCCTTGCTGCCAGGGCACATGGCTGCCTCCTGTCCAGCTCGCTGACCACCAAGACCTTTCCCACAGGGCTGCTCCCAGCCAGGCAGCCCCCAGCCTGTGCCATTGCCAGGGTGAGTCCCTGCAGGGGCAGAAACTGGCATTTCTCCTCCTGGGATTTCCTGAGGTTCCTGCCAATACGTGCTGTCCTCCTCCTTGAACCCCTTCCTTGAGCACAGAGGCCTGGGAGAACATTTCAGTAAAGACTCAGGCAAAGAAGGCCTTGAGTCCCTCAGCCCCATTGGTGTCTCCTGTTTATTAGATCACCATCCTCGTTCAGCAGCAGCCCTGCATTTGCCTTGTTCAGCCTTAGTCTCTAACACAGCAATTGAAGCTCTTCTCTTTGCTCTTGGCTTTTCTTGCAGCCACCAACTCCAGGGGGTCACCCCCTGGCAGCTGCTTCGTGGCCCCTGTCAGTGCCCTCTCCTGTGCCGGCCCAGCCCTGCTGCCTCACATGTGGTCCCACAGCCCCACTCTGCAGGCACAGCATGGCAAAGGGTGCATTCGGGGTGAGGAACAGTTTCTCTTGCATGATCTCCATGACATCCCTTTGTGCCCTGTCCCCTTTCTGTTCCTCCTACTTGACACAGCCTCCCCCAGGTTCTGGAACCTAACCAGCCCTTATCGTATCCCATGTAAGATTTCGCAGACATTCCTGTTCCGGGATCTGCCAGGGTCTGGACAAGGAGAGAGGTGGAGCAGGCCTGGCCATTCCCCCAGTGCAGGCCCTGAGCCCAGCAGGAGGAGGCAAAAATGGCCGTGCTGCAAAACTCACCCCTAAACCTGTGGAGAGTGGCCAGTGCTGGAAGTGGCTGAATAGGGAGGCCACCAGTGAAAGCTCACTCCAGTCCCATGCCCTAACACATCGCCCCATGCCCTCCTCCCCTCATCCCATGGAGAACCCAAGCACAGCAGCATGACCTTGCAGGGGCAACTTCTACAGCCTGCTCCTGACCTTAGCTTTGGAAGAAGAACCCAACCTCCAGACACCAGCACTGAGGAAATCCCCTTTTATTACAGAGATGTGAGACGGGAGGCCAGCTGTACCATTGGGTCAGACACGTGTGCAAAGACCTTTGGGTCAGACAGACTGGGTTCATGCCTCTGGAGAAGTGGAGTGCACGCAGATATTCCTGGAGAAACAGAATTATCACAGATAAAATGCCCAAAGCGCAGGAGATGCCCCAGATACATTGGAAATCACTTGTGAAGAGACACGGGCAGCTTATTGCTGCTGAAAGACTGCTGATTGAATGAGCTTCTTCAGTGCATCTTTGAGCTCCTGGTTCCTCATGCTGTAGATGAGGGGGTTCACTGCTGGAGGCACCACTGAGTACAGCACTGCCAGCAGCAAGTCCACGGATGGGGAGGAGATGGAGGGGGGCTTCAGGTAGGTAAACATGCCAGTGCTGATAAACAGGGAGACCACGGCCAGGTGAGGGAGGCACGTGGAAAAGGCTTTGTGGCGTCCCTGCTCAGAGGGGATCCTCAGCACGGCCCTGAAGATCTGCACATAGGACACCACAATGAAAACAAAACAGCTGAATGCTACAAAGAGACTAACCACAATAAGCCCAGCCTCGCTGCGGTAGGAATGTGAGCAGGAGAGCTTGAGGATCTGTGGGATTTCACAGAAGAACTGGTCCAAGGCATTGCCTTGGCAGAGGGGGAGTGAAAATGTATTGGCTGTGTGCAGGAGAGAATTGAGAAAAGCACTGCCCCAGGCAGCTGCTGCCATGTGGACACAAGCTCTGCTGCCCAGGAGGGTCCCGTAGTGCAGGGGTTTGCAGATGGCAACGTAGCGGTCATAGGTCATGATGGTGAGAAGAGAAAACTCTGCTCCAATCAAGAAGACAAAGAAAAAGACCTGTGCAGCACATCCCATGTAGGAGACGGCCCTGGTGTCCCAGAGGGAACTGGCCATGGATTTGGGAACTGTGGTGGAGATGGAGCCCAGGTCGAGGAGGGAGAGG
The DNA here is from genome assembly GCA_020745775.1 of Theristicus caerulescens. Taxonomy (NCBI): domain Eukaryota; kingdom Metazoa; phylum Chordata; class Aves; order Pelecaniformes; family Threskiornithidae; genus Theristicus; species Theristicus caerulescens. The sequence continues at coordinate 36,979 of JAJGSR010000047.1, forward strand.
TTGAGGAGGAAGAAGTACATGGGGGTGTGGAGGCGGTGGTCACAGGCGATGGCAGTGATGATGAGGCCGTTGCCCAGGAGGGCAGCCAGGTAGATGCCCAGGAAGAGCCAGAAGTGCAAGAGCTGCAGCTCCCGTGTGTCTGCGAATGCCAGGAGGAGGAACTGGGTGATGGAGCTGCTGTTGGACATCTGCTGCCTCAGAGCATTTGGACCTGTCCAAGGAGCAAAAGACAGTGACAAGTTAGAGTAGGCTTTTCTGGTAACAATCTATTCACTTTCATAGAAACACTTCCTCCCCCACCCCCACCTGCCTCTCCCATTTCAGGAAGACCTTGAGCAGATCCCTTTCATCAGCTTGACCTGGTGCTGGCTGAGGGTGCCACTGGGAGCAGCGGGCTTTTCAGCAGTCAGTCCTGCCCTATAGAAAGAGGTAAATAGGAACACAGGGTGATCTCAGATTGAAGACACTTGTGATATGAAAAAGCTTTCCAGCATTGTCACGTCCAATTTACACAACTGCAGAGCACCACTGTAGGGATTTTATTCTGTTCATTTTGTTATAGTTTCCTCACCACACCCGAGGAATTCTTTTCAAGGCAGAAATCCTTGGAGTTTCTGCAGCACTCCAAGCCAAACCTTGTGGGTCCAGAGTGGCAAAAGGGACTGTCCCTTAATGCAGGATGAGGAGAACCACTCTGTCCATCAGTCCTGGTCTCAGCTGCCCTGTGCTGGCACCTCTTTCAACTGGAGGACGATTGCACTCACATATTCCCTGAGAAGAAACTAGGCACTGCTGAGAGCAGAGGAATCCTGTTTCCAAGTGCAGATCTCCAGACCCTTCATCCTGTCTCATTGCACATGAGGAGGATCTCAGCGCTCCCCTCCCAGCCAGGGACACAGAGGGCTCGTTACAGCTGCCTGCATACACCGTTCAGCAGCATTTCCATACCCTTAGCATCGAGGTGTCTCCTCCATGGGGCTGCTAGATAACACAGAGATGCCATCAGAGAGCTGTGCCCTTCTGGAGGGCAGCCTGCAGCCCAGCAGGACCCACCCCCACCCCCCAGGGAAACAGCTGAATGTCATAAAGATGGGGTGCCCTGAAGGAAGGGTAAGCTCCCTCCCAGCCCCATACACTGCAGTGCCCGGAGCCCCAGTATGAGGAGGGGACGTGGGTGCTCTTCCTCCATGGATCCATCTGCATGACAGAACACGCAGCATTGCTGTCTGAGCTGCACGTTAGTCCTCGCCCACCACACCAGTGATTGCAAGGGGAAGAACAAGGGCAGCAGGGACAAGAGGGGAAAATGCCAAAGTACTGCTGCCAGGGGAGTCAGGAGAGGGAGACACAGTTAAACACTTGAGTGTTTCTCCTCTTCTGTGGTTGGGCTGCTGGGAAGGAAACTCATCCTCAACTCCCTGTGACATTAAGGGTGGGAGCATCTGCTGGGTGGGAGAGGAGACCGGGGGTTGCTCTGGGGAAGGTTTCTGCACTGCAGGGAATGGCAGGGAGATGCTGAATCCTGCCTCCCATGGCATTTCTGGTAGCAGCTCCCTCTCACTCCCTGCCCATGCCTCTGCTGCCTGGAGCTCTCCCTGCCAGAAGCTGCTTCCTCATCCCCATGTCTCCTCCCTGTCAGTGCTCACAGAGCCCATCCCACCCACTGTGTGCTCAGCTCTGCCCTGCAGACACCTCCTGGCAGTAGGGCACTCCCCGGACATAGCTCTGTGTGTGCAGAACCTAAGGAGCAGCTGAGAAAAGGTCTAATGAGAACTGCAGTCTCAGTGCCTTCTCCAGAGAAAAAAATTCCCATCTCCTAATGCCCACCCAGACAAACAGGAGGAGAAAACTCAAAGCACAAACTCGTTCCCTTTCATGTAACCACACCTTGACCTTCCTCTTGAGAATTCCCCTCGGAAATGTCCTGGGATGATCTGGAGCTGTGAGCAACCCTGACCCATGCAGCACCCTGCCCTGCCCTGCTGGGGCTTGCTTCTTCCACCCACAGCTTCCCACAGTCCCAGGGGGAGCACCCCGGGCAGGCTGAGCACTGACCCTGGCAGGCAGCAGGGTCCCTGCCCCAGCACACAGCCCCCCAGGGCACAAGGGACATTGCCCAGAAGAACAGCCCTGGACACCCTGCCTGCATGCCTGCCTTCACACCCCTGCAGCCATCTCCAGGAGAGTCGTGATGCCCTGTCCCTCTGAGGGTGCAGCAGGAAAGCCCTGCTCTGGAGCATGTCCTCCTCCTCCACACCAGAAAAACCAGGAGAGCCATCCCGACAGATCCTATCTGCTGTAGCATGTGCCAGGTCTCAGAGACACTTCCAGGAACCCACCTGCATTGCCCTGCAGCCAGAGACTTACTGTGTCAACGGCTGTGAAGATTTCTCCTCCAGTGAGCTCTCAGCATCCTCCCACTCCACGCTGCCTTTAACCTCTCTCTGCCTGGCTCCTCTCCCCTCGGTGCCTGCAGGCAGTGCCCTCAGCCCTGCTGCCCTTTGCAGAGGAGCTGCTCCTGGGCAGAGCTGTCTCTCTGCAGTGCTGCCCACTTGCCATCAGCTCCCTCCATCCCAGGAGCCCAGCCCAGCTCAGCAGCAGAGGCCCAGCCCAAGGCACCACTTTCTCTGCCCCTCTGGGCTCCCTCCAGGTGTCCCTGGGGCTCCAGGGGAACCTGCTGTGAAAGAGACTGAAGTAATGACTTGTGGTCCCCTCTGGAGAGATAATACTTTTCAGCAGAGTTATTTCTCCTATCAGATAGTTCGGGATGAGAATCACCTTTCCTTACTTCTGGTATGGGACAGGACTCCTTGACAGTGACAGATCTCCTTTACCCCTGCTGAGGGAAGGGATTCAGCTGAGTCAATTGAGGCTTCTCATCCTTTGCTTGTAGTCCTGGGGCTGGAAGGGCACTCAGCTCCCTCCTATGGCTGCCACAAACCCACAGGAGGTGGGATTCCTCTTGCCTCAGTTCAGGTGGACACAGAACAGGAACCTGGTGCCTGGGAGCCTCTTGTCTCAGCTCCCATGGTAATTACTGGGGATGGAGGCCAGCAGTGAGCTGTTCAGACTCAAACACCTGGTGACATCTGAGGTGTCAGAGGGGGTCCAAGCTATGTGCAGGTAACTGCAAGCTGTAATGCAGCAGTTCATAGAGAGGGCAGTGTCTGGAGGCATCATCTTTGAGCTGAGTGGGGACTTCCTTTGGCCAACAGCAGATGCCCATGTTTAGGAAAACTGAGCTTTTCCCTACTCCTTCTGTTCAGGGCAGCCTATTGAGGTAGTCAGGGGGGCAGCTGTAGCCATTGCCATAGCCATCAGCCATCTTCTCCATCAGCTGCATATACTAGATCACCATTGACTGTAATGGCAGAAGTCTCATGGGCATCCCTACGTTGCCTAACCTCATTCAGGGCAGCTACTCAATGGCCAAATACAGGCCTGTAGTGCTATGCAAGCTGCCAGGGCTCTCCAGCACAACTGTTTCCCACAGCATTCTTCTGGAGAAACTGGCTGCTCACGGCTTGGATGGGCGTACTCTCTGCTGGGTAAAAAACTGGCTGGATGGCTGGGCCCAAAGAGTGGTGGTGAATGGAGTTCAATCCAGTTTGCGGCTGGTCACAAGTGGTGTTCCCCAGGGCTCAGTATTGGGACTAGTCTTGTTTAATATCTTTATCAATGATCTAGATGAGGGCATTGAGTGCACCCTCAGTCAGTTTGCAGATGACACCAAGTTGGGCAGGGGTGTTGATCTGCTGGAGGGTAGGAAGGCCCTACAGAGGGACCTGGCCAGGCTGCATTGTTGGGCCAAGGCCAATTGTATGAGGTCCAACAGGGCTAAGTCTCAGGTCCTGCATTTGGGTCACAACAACCCCATGCAATGCTACAGGCTTGGGGAGGAGTGGCTGGACAGCTGCCTGGAGGAAAAGAACCTGGGGGTGTTGGTCAACAGCCAGCTGAATATGAGCCGGCAGTGTGCTCAGGTGGCTAAGAGGGCCAATAGCATCCTGACTTGTATCAGGAATAGTGTGGCCAGGAGGACCAGAGAAGTGATCATCCCCCTATACTCGGCACTGGTGAGGCCACCCCTCAAATACTGTGTTCAGTGTTGGGCCCCTCATTTCAAGAAGGACATTGACATGCTGGAGCGTGTCCAGAGAAGGGTGACGAAGCTGGTAGATGATCTAGAGCACAAGTCCTATGAGGAGTGGCTGAGTGAACTGCAGTTGTTTAGCCTGGAGAAAAGGAGGCTGAGGGGAGACATTATCGCTCTCTACAACTACCGGAAAGGAGGTTGTAGCGAGGTGGGGGTCAGTCTCTTCTCCCAAGCAACAAGCCTAAGGCAGACCTGGATCTTCTCCTAGAGAGACTGATGGGCTGGAGAAGGCTGACTGCCTTCCTCCTTCCCACTGGCAGCACAAGACTCACAGGGTCCTGCTGACCGTAGGCCTTGAGGCTGCAAGAGCTGAGGAACTCGTGGAGGAATAGCATGGTGCAACTTGGCAAAATGGGTTCTAAGTCCTTGCTGGGCCTGGCCCTCCAGAATGTACCTGCACATTTGGATCAGGATACACTTCTGCAGCTGCCACCGGCATCGGGTGGGCACCAGTGAGGGCCCTCATCTCCCTTCAGTCAGGGGAGCAGTCTCTGGAAGCAAGCTGCGTTGTAAAGGAAAAAGGTCGCCGAGGTGTCTGTGAGTCACTATCAGAACCCTGGTGTGAAAGGAAAAATGCTCTTCTTTTTGATGGAAAGAAAAGTTCATCTGGAGGTGAAGCATGGGTCAGATTTTAACTACAGCCAAGACGGAGTGTGAGTATCATCCAGGAAAGAAAATTCCTTCAGGTGCACTGGCTCAAAACAGATCACTCACAGAATCACACAATCACACCAGTAGGGCTTGGGAGGGATCTCTGGAGATTGTCTTGTCCCACCCACCTGCTAAACCCCGCTTCAGCTAATGTGCCTGAAGGGGGGTGGGATCTGCTGAGTGATGGCTGCTTGTGGGCCCCTCGTCCCCACAGTCTGGCCTCACACAGAGGAGGAGCCACCCTGCTTGTGAATTAACCATCACCCTCGGTGATGCACATGGTTTCACTCTTCCAGTCCAGGTGGATGTGTGTAATATGGACAATTACTCACATCACAGTCTCCGTATTCTTCGCTTGCCCCTACTGCCAACCCTTTGCAAACAAAGTGCTGTGGTCAAAATGGGTCTCGAGATGTGGGAAGACTGGCTAAACATCTCCGTGTGCCAGCTCGTCACAAAGTGGCACGTTGGCTGGAAGTGCAAAGACATGGGTCCATCTTTCCTGGAAGACTTGTGAGGAAATGGAGGGAGCAGTGGGTTCTATCAGCCCCTGCTCTACACCCCCTGCCTGCACTGGGAAATGAAGAAATGGGTTGAAAGGAGAAGTGATCTGGGGCCCAGCTTAGACAAGTGCAGGGTCACCCAGTCCACTGCGAAGTCAAGAGATCAGGAAGAAGTCCATGGGCAGAGGCTTGTGCTCTGCCAGACAGTGCCAGAGGATGGGGCTGGCCTGCCTACACGGAGTGCAAAGGAGGTCCTATTTCCATGAGCCCTGCGGAGAAAGGGGGACTAAGAGCCTGTCTGTACTCAGGGAGAAGGAAAGTCTTCTTCAATACCACCAAGGAGGAGACTCCCAAAGCCTTGAAGAATGAGATCCCTCTCTCTCAGCTTTAGAGGAACAATTCCACCCAAAGAGAGGTACCTTGTCCTATTTCAGATGCACTCAGATGGGCAGAGAGGCCTTCCCAATGTTGCCAGTTTTAGCACCAAACCCTCAGGACATCGGCTTCCTTCTGGACTGGAAGGAGAGAGTCAGGTGGCCCTTAGACAGCAACGAATGATCTCTGCACATCTCCCAGAGGTCTGCAATGAAGAGGCCAGGTGTCAATTTGTCAGTCAGGGCTCCCCTTGCAAGTGCAGAAGGGGAATCGACTCCTCTCCTCTACCTTTAGAAATCCATTTCTGCAATAAGTTGAATTGTGTCCTCAACTTCATCGACAAACCCAAGGAAAACTAAGGAGATTACTCTGACACTACAAACCACATATCCTTTAGGTGTCCAGCATTATAAAGACAAGGCAGGTCGGATGGAAGTAACTGCACAGAAGCTGCTTTCACTGTTTCCATCTCTTGACAGCACCTTTTAAGATTTGGTGCTTCTCCCTCACAGGATGCTTCACAGAATGGCTCTCGACTTCTGCAGGGATTAGGTCACCTAGCTACCAGCTATCCCTGTCATTAATCTCCCCTCACCCTCGCATACCTGCTCTGCTGAGGAACCCTTTAGCACCCAAGGCCATGACTCCTCAGGGAACATAGCGAAGGATTTAGAAATCCAAAGGGGAAGAAAAATCGGAGACTCCTTCAGTCTGGAGGAAGTGCCTCAGAACAAACGGCATTGCCAGCTGACCCACAAAGGCTTTACAAGAGCCTGGAAAGGAGACCTGACAGATTGTTCTTTAGGGGTTGTGGGAGGACAGGAGATGATGCTTCACACAAAGTCTGCTGGGCTTCTCTTTCCCCCTGCTAATGCTCCCAGCACATCCTAGATCCATGTCAGTGTTTTGTCACATTTCACCTTGATTTTCATTGATTTGGCTGTTTTTTAATTCCTGGCCTGCCTGCCTGCCTTCTTACCTGCTGCCCTCCTTTGATATTCCTTCTTTTCCTTTTATATTTCCCAGGAAGCGAGACCTGTGTCAGGATCTCTACCCCTTCCTTTGTTGTTGATGGCCCATCTCAGCTGAGCTGCACAGAGCCGGATGGGTCTAAGGTTTTCAGGCTTCTGTAAGTTTTGTGAGCAAAAAGAACAGGACAGGAAGGAGATGGCCCGCACAGGGGAAGGCTGTTTTGAAAGAAGCGCTGCACCAAGAATTTAAACTTCCCACACCCTCAGGTAATAAATTCAGGATGAAGTCCTTACCAAACCAAGCTTCATTACACAGGAAAGAAAAGACAAAACAGAACAAGAAACAAAAACCCAAACACCACAGGAGAGAGAATTCTCAATTTCCTATTAGTTTATTTTGTTTCTTTCTTTGTTTGTTTTACAAGGTAATTTTTTTCCCCCAACTGAATTAATTTCCCTTCTCTGCCTCTCCCTCCTCTTTCAAAATGTTTTTATGCTCTTAGGTTTTTGCTTTGTTTATTCCCCTCTTCTCTGCTGCTTTTAAAATTTTCTTTCCTTTTTCCCTCTGGCAGCCAGAAAGGTTTATCAAAACTGTTCTTCAGCAAGAAAGTTGTCAGTGACTGAGGAGGAATCTGTTTATAAAGCTTTCTGTTCTACCTGACAAAGCTCAAGCGTGGATGGAAAGCCAGTCCTGAAAATGGAAGAGTTTTAAACACGGGATGTTTGTCTTTTCCCTGTTTGGCTCACGTTTTCCTTGAAAACCAAACCTTTCCCAGGGAATAAAACTTTCCTCTTCTCTCACTCCCCTTCTTACCTTTACTTCCCACACGCCTCCTCATTTCTCACCATCTTCATGCCACCTTCTCTCTCTGCTTCTGTCCTAATCAAAAGGTTAAAGCCCCTTGGCTGAGCTCTTTTATCTTGCACTAGAATGCATTGTAGCTCATCCTAAAAGATATTTTTAAATAGAGTAGAGTAAAAAAGATTGAGAAATGTCTGGTTTTTCCCCACGGACTGCAAAGGGACTGTTGGGGAAAGAGCTCAAATACAATAACTTGCACAGTGTTTGTAGTGGATTCCTGCTCTAAGCCCCATACTAAGTTTGCTCCTAGTGCATAAAATGGTGTCTTCTTGCTCTAGGTTGATTCTTCTCTCCTCTCTTCTCTTTTCCTTCCAGCCTTTGTGTCAATGTCTCCGTGAACGTCTTTTCTCGTCCTTCTACATTCTTTTGCTCTGTCTCATCTTCTTGTAACCTCCTGAAGCATTGTTTCCTCCACTGACCATCTGCCCTTGCTCACTGCAGCTCAGGGGCAGAAATGTTGAACCACACAAGTGTCACAGAGTTCCTTCTCTTGGGCTTCCCCTCCCTCCACCATCAGCAGCGCCTAATGGCAATCACTCTCCTGGCTTCGTACCTGGTGATCTTCGTGGGAAACTTGCTGATCATTTCCCTCGTTCTGGCTGAGAGAGAACTCTACAGGCCCATGTACTTTTTCCTCTGTAACCTCTCCTGCTTGGAGATCTTCATCGCTACATCCATCCTACCCAAAGCCATAGGAAACTTGCTGATGGACAGCAAAGCCATTTCCTACCCAGGCTGCTTAACTCAGTGCTACTTCTACTCCCTTCTGGGCTCCATCGAGTTTGTCCTTCTGGCTGTCACGTCCTATGACCGTTATGTGGCCATATGCCACCCTCTGCAGTACCCCATGCTCATCAACACTCAGCTTTGCCTTCAGCTGCTCTTGGGCTCGTGGGCTGCAGTCTTCCTGGCCACCGTTGTCTCCACTGTCCTGGTTGCCAGGATGCCCTTCTGCAATGCCAATCGTATTGACCACTTCTGCGACAGCGCGCTTTTGATCAAGTTGTCCTGTGCAGAAACACAGATTGTTGAGCTGATCCCCTTCGTGGCCTCATCCATCATCCTACTTGGCTCACTGGGCATGACAGCAATGTCCTACCTTTACATCATTAACACCATACTGAGGTTGCCCTCAGCTTCCTCACGGCACAAGGCATTCTCTGCATGCTCCTCTCACTTCACCATTGTCATCTTGGGCTACGGCAGCTGCATATTCATGTACATCCAGCCTTCAAGTCAGCACATTTCCTACAACAAGGCAGTGGCCCTTCTCAACACAGTGGTGGCTCCTTTGATGAGTCCCTTTCTTTTCAGCCTGAGGAACCAGATGATGAAAGGTGCTCTCAAAGCAGCCTGGAAGAGAAGGGTAATCATCTTCAGGCAACACTTTTCCAGCTGAGAAGAGTTTTTGTAAGTGGATTTTGGAAGGGGAGAGGGGTGCGGAGGGCAAACACATGATGATGATATATTTGCAGAAATGGGACCTTTCTTTCTTAGTGTTGTAAAGATTCCTGAAATGAATATCACACCAGGTTCTCTCCTGCAATAGATCACCATAAGAAGACCTTACCTAGCAATGCCTTTCAAATGACCTACAAGCACTTTACAAACCCTGGTGAATACCACAATGGCATTTCCTACATGTGGAAACGGACAGAAAGCAACAAGCAGAGGGCTTCATCCCTCCATGGCACACCCAGTTCTCAACAAGCTTCACCCTCCACCAGTTCTGATGCCACTTCTCCTTGCTTCGAAATCTGCTTTCCTGATTATTTTGGTGGCAGATCTTTGTTGAACCTCTTCATCTTTAGGAAATGACAGAAAACAGGTGGAACACAATAAAAAGAACAATAATGGCTTTATTTCTCTACCAAGTGGCTCTTACCTCTCCATTCACCTCCTGGTTAGAACAAAACCATGCCTGAAATAAAGTCCAGTTTAACTGTCTCAAACTACCTCTCTTCTGCTTTGGTATAAAATCTAGAATATTGGTCAGAAATGCAGTTTTGAGTAACAAGGCAGCTGTCTCCAGATCAGGTCTGGTGAAGTAAATGTCCGGCCCTTGACGCAATGCTCTCAGAGCCAATGCTTCAGCTGATCTAGCAAATTGAGTGGAATTAACTTATTCAAACATGGACTTTTATGACTGTAATGTCTAAAAAGATGAGTTCATGGTCTGGTCTCCTTTGACAGTGGGGAGGAAGGAGCAGTACAGAGGATGATGTCACCTCCTCCTATAGTGGTCTGTAGCACTTCAGGGGAACTGTGCTTAGCACAGGCTCGGCAGCTTAACTTTTCACTGCCTAATGCCAGGTGCACTGAACCACGTGCTGGGCAACGCGTGGTGATTTGCACAAGTGAGGGACTCTTGCTCAGCGGGGGCCATCCTTTGCAGACACGAGGGTTACAACTGCACCTTAAGGTCTCTCCAAAAGTAAACAGAAGCATCTCCTCTAATCCCTGTCTCACTGTTGCCATTTTGTAATTTTCCTGGATTCCTTTTCACTCATGATTGGCAAGAAAAATATTCTCTTTTGGAAAGAAAATCAAACCCATGATTTGCTCATTCATTTAAATGAAAATATGGGATTGTCATGCAATGTGACAGATTTTTGTCATTCGATCTGAGAGAGTTTTCCTGTGTCATTTAAATAACTTCCCTGCCAAGCCACAGAAACACTGAAATACACAAATGATTACATCAAGGTGGCACACATGTTACTAACATGGAAAACTAAGATGGACAAGTGTAGGCTGAAATGCCGAGTTTGTGAGATGAATCCTATGCCATCCAAGCTGGCAATGAAAGCCACCAATGTTTCTTCAGTGAAGAGATTTTGAAATCACAGGTGGTGATTTAGCCTAACTGCTTTAGGCATGTTAGTGTGATAAATCCTACCCAAAGTCACTTGCGCATCAATAGCTCCGATAGTTTTGTGTAGATAGCTTAGCTTTGACTGAATCTCCACTGGTACTGCTACGCAGCAAATATCTGTGGCCCTTGCCTTGCTCTAACGGCATGTTCTCCAGACTGACCACCTTATTCACCTCCTCCACACCAGGGAAAAGGCTGGGTGCAGCTGTGGGCATCGTTCCTTCAGGAAAGTGCTCCTTCGAGTTAAGGCACAGCTCACTCCAAGAGCTCTTCCTTACAAGGCGTAGGAACAAGGCTGTGCCAGGTGCTGCTTCCTCTAGTCTGCGCAGAGACCAAACTCTGTTTCATGCCACACGTGCATGCAGAACATCCTTGCTGGCAGCCTACAAACCAAAACAAAGCACACCATACAGACCTCCCTTGATTTCATGTACCCTGGGTGGAAGAAACACAGAAGTATAGGACTATGTCTCTGGGCTGCAGGGAATCCTCATGGGCCAGATGAGACCCAGGCAATGTGGAAGTTGTGCACTATGAGCAGCATGGCCTGGGGACCAGCGTCTCCCCCCTGTCATGAATGTGGACAGCAAATACCACACTTCCTTAAGTGGACAGAAGTCCCCTAAAGAACTGTCCACCTCCCTGGCACTTGAGCAGGATGAACAATGGATTTCTTTTTTTTTTAGTGACTAAATAGAAAATGCACATAAATAAAGAGTAGAAGCATCCCAGTTCACTTTGAGGACTTTATTAAAGGAACAAAGAACTCTTCTGCTGCACTTCAAACCAATTCTTTCTTCTGCACGGCCAGGAGGTTAGTACCTGTTCTGTGGGTTGCCAGTGACCTGAAGACAAAACCAGTCTTAGTCAGCTGAGACAAATTTTACCTTGAAAGTACATCTTTCTTTTGATTGATGAGACTGACTCATTGCAAATGGCTTCTGTGGAGACATTTACAGCTATCTGAGATGAATCCCTCCCAAATCACCTCCTCTTGGTTCCTCCTGCTACCCATGGGAAGAGACACATTTCCCATTCATGATCCCTCACATCCTAAGGTGGGTGACTGTATGCTCACCACTTAACAGATCTCTCTCTACTGACCACAGAAAGGGACCTCAGATCAGAGGCTTGGGAGGGGCAGGAAGAATGAAGGTGGGGGGATGCCCCTGTGTGAAGGAGCAGCTCAGATATATGGAGCTCCTCTGTGAGCTGGGCAACAGGTTGAGTTAGCTTGTGTGAATGAGGATGAGAGGAGGAGTCAGTAAGGGTGACAGTGTCTTGGCAGTTACCAACTGCTTGATCAGGCAGAGTAGGCAGAAAAAGTCTTCTGACAGCAACCCAAAGAAGTCTCCAGGTTAATGAGAAGGTCTCTATGGGGAGTTGTAAGTGCCCTGGCATTCACTGGCCAGGCAATGCAAGAGGATGCCAACAGCGTGGAGGATCGTGGGATGACTTGTTAGCATAGCTGCCAGATCGGTCAACAAAGGTGATGCTCACTTGGACCTGGTCCAAGGTTAATGTAGAATTGGCTATTCAAAATCAAGCATTTGATTCACTTTGCCTCTTTGCTTTAACATCTTTTCACTTTGACTATACTCCTGAAATGTCTCTAGGAAGCCACATAAGAACTGGAGACTAAAGGAAAATTCTGCCCAGGCTTGGCTCCTTGTGGTGTTTTGTGTGGTACTGAGCCCTCTGGTGCCGAGGTCCTGAACTGCAGCTCCTGAAAGACTCAGCAAGCCTCTAGAGAAGTAAAAGCAGCACAGCTGAAGGTTTCTGAGGGTGTTAGCAGGCCCTGCTGAAGGCCATCCCTGAAGAGCCCATGCAGGGAATGAGCAGACAAGGTTCCTGTCCCTGGGGGCTGGTGAAGCAGGCAGTCGGAGGCACTTGGCACAGGAGGAAATTCCAATGTGAAATGTTTTCACACTGTGAAAGCCCTTGATGTGCTTCACCAAGCAGGATGGCCAAGCCCTGACCCCCATCCCCTGCAGAGGGGGCTCCTTTCCCTCTTGTGATGCTCTGGGCTCTTCCTGGGGGCATTGTGATGTGGGAGTGTGTGATGGCAGGCACAGGTCAGTGGTAGGACACCTCCCAGGCTCTGTGGAGGGTGGGTGAGGAGGCAATGAGGTGCTGGAGCTGTAAGGACCTCATGTCCTCTAGTGGGTCTCAAAGGAAGAGACAGAAGCCATAGGTGAGTGGACAAGGGTCCCAGTTCTGTTGGGGTGTCAAAGCCCCACCAAGGCCCTTGGCCTTCCCCACCACAGCTACACTGACCTGTGCCTGTGCCTGCTTCCTTGCTTCCAGCACCAAGCTCTGTGTTTCTGAGCATTTGCCAATGCCTCTGAGTTCCCCACAACCCATTTGGTTTCTACAAAAGCCTTGCTAGTGCTCCTTTGTCACCCAAGAGTTCCAAGCCCCAGACATGCTAGAATCCTCTGGTTAGCTCCCCATCCCAGCACTCAACTGCACATCCTCCTTCTGCTGCTGCCTCCAAATCAAAACTCAACCTATTTCACTTGAGCATGACAGTCCCCGATATGTCAAGGCTTCTTCCTGCCTTCAATGCACTCACTGCTGCACCTCCCCTGCTCTCTCCCTGCATGCCCATGTGTCTCACCAACCCTTCCTCTTCCCCTGCAGTGGTGGGACCCCACCCCAGGAGGGCTGTGCATCCTCCAGGCTCAGGGAGGTTTCCTGACATCCACCCAAGTGTGAGGAGTGAAGGAGGGGAGGAGAGCCAGGTCAGCTCATGGGGCATGGCTGAGCACAGACACCCCAAGCAGTGGGTGCTCCCCATCTGTCAGGCTGAGCCATGCACATGAGATGGAAATGTCTGTGTCATCCCTGATTGGCACAGGAGGGGCCTTCCTTCCTGCCATCTTCCCAGGACAATCCTCTTCTTCCTCCTCCATCCACAGACATCCTTTGCTTTCCTTTGCTGGGTTCAGACATGGTTTTAAGGATTCGCTAAAGCCATCAGCCATCCCCTTGTTTCTCACTGACATCCCCCAACCTTTCTCCCAGACCTACACATGGCCAATCACTGCTGCTCAGGGCCACTGACTCTTCAGAAGAGGCCTTGAGCATTTTGAATCTTCCTGGTGCTTTTCATAACCTTCCTACCTTTTGTTTAAAAAAAAAAAATAGATCCTGCCACTTTTAGGGAAATCACAGAAACATCCAATGGAAGAATGCTTTGGGCACTGTCATGGCATTTGGGAAACTGAAGCGTGCTCTCTTCTCCCTGTCCCCTGGACACCTAAGGAGGACTCACATTTCTCTGAACTTAAATTTTAGGTGTTGCCAGGAATCTCAGGAGGCATGGCATACTGATTGCTGGGCTCAGAGAGCTGGTCAAATGCCTCGTCTTTCTTTCCACAATGATGGCTTCAAGCCCAGCTCCTTTGTAGACTCTGTACGTGGATGCTGACATTTCTTGAGCAACGAGCTCTGAAAGGATTAACGCAGTAGGCTGTTATTTTTGGACAGTATAGAGACAGGAAAAGAGAAGAAGGTGGCTTTGGGCAAAGGAAAAGGGAAGCAAAGGATGTGGTCAGGGCTGTTTTGGGGACACCTGTGAAACAGCCCTGAACCTGATGGGAATGACTTCTGGGGTCACGGAGAACCTGAGAGCTCTCCCGAATTGGAAAACATAAAAGGAAAGGAAGGACAGCATCATTCAGGCTGGAAGGGACCTCGGGAGGTGTCTGCACCAACCTCCTGCTCAAAGCAGGGTCAGACAGAGTACTCAGGGCTTTCTCCAAACACATCTTGATCCCATTCCAGGACAGAGCCAGTGCACGCTCCCTGGGAAACAGCTTCCACCACTTGACTCTCCTTCTGCTGGGAAAGTTTCTCCCTCTATCTAGCCTGACCCTCTCTTGTTTCAGCCCATTGCCTCTTGTCCTTGTGTCATGGACATGAGCCTGACTCCGTCTTCCTGGCCATGATGCAATGCTGCTGTTTCCCACAAGATGTTCTCTTCTCCTGTCTGAACAAGCCCAGCTCTCTAAGCCTCTTCTCACAGTACAAGTTCTCCCACCCTACTGACCTTGGTGGCCCTGCACTTTACTGGCTCCAGTTTGTCCAGGTCTCTCTGGCATTGTGGGATGGCAAAACCTAGGAAAATATTCTGGATATGGTGTGAAAAGTGCTCAGCAGCCTGGCTGTGCTCCGGCTCGTACAGCCCAGGATGCTGTTGGCCTTCTTTCCTGATTGCTCCTCTTCTGCCTAATGGAACCCAAGGACCACCAAAGCCTTTCCCATAGAGCTGCTGCCCACCTAGGGAGCCCTGGCCTCTGTCATTGCATGGGCTTAGTCGACCTCAAGGCCACAACTTATTGGCTATCCTGATGTTCCTATTGGCCCATTACTCCAGCTTGTCTTTGTCCTTTGCGATGGCCACCCTGCCCTCCAGTGTAGTGTCTGCTCTCCTCAATGTGTTGTCTTCTACAAATGTTTTGAAAAAGCTCTCTCAAATCCTCCAGGTCGTTAAAAATACATTAGAGGGTGCAGATGGCAGGACAGACCCCTGCAGGACCCTACTAGCTAGATGCCTCCAGGCAGAGCACCACACATTGACCATGTCCCACTCAGCCCGACCATCCTTCTGGTAATTTACCCATCTACTTATCCACTCAGGCAGACCACAATATCTTAACTTGGGCACAAGAATATTGGGAGGGGCAGGGTTGTTGAAAACTTCACTGACTTCCAGGTAAATGATAATCACTGCTCTCCCTGTGCCCAGTAATCCTGTCCTTTCAGTACAGAAAGCAAAGGGGATGGAGAGAGACAAGCTCCCCTGGGTAAATCCAGTCCCTTTCTCTTTCAGACACCCAGAAATGGGATCAGAGTGAACACGATCTGGGGCACAGCCTTTCGCTCCTCTGTGCATCCTTTGGGCATTTTGAAAGGTGCCTGCAACGTTTGCATTTTCCCATTGTCAGGGAGTCCCCACAGACTCCATGACCTTTCAAAGATGATGGAGAGTGGCCTTGCTGTGCCATTGGCCTGCTCACTCAGCTCCCTGGGATGCTGCCCCTCCTGTCCCATACACTGGGAAGGATGGAGTTTGCTCAAGTCATCCCTGACTTGATCCCCATCCACTCCTGGTTGATCTCCTCCAGACTCCTGCCCTGAGTCACAGAGCCCTGGGAGACCTTGCTGGGGAAGACGGAGGCAAATCTCAGTTCTATCTACACCTGCTCTTCCTAAATTCAGCAGTGGCCACACAGGATCTTTGTTTCTTCTTTAACTGTTCCTGAAGCAGTAAACGATCATCATGGTGCCATTCAAATGCCTTTCAGGTTTAGACTGAGTTTCGATCTGGACCCTTGCTGAGCCTGGAGGATGCTGTCCTTGAAGAGCAGCTGTCCTGAGCTCTGCCACCATGGCCCAGCTCTGTCTGCTCAGTAACAGCTCCAGCTCTTCCTGCCTGTGCCCCTGGCTGAGGGCACTGCTGCACAGTTGGGCTGAAGCAACAAAGCTGTGCAACCAGGCAAGCTCTGACTTGCTGTAAGGAACCCTGGTACCAAGTGTCCAAGACCCCGTGTGAGCAAAGGCTTTTCTTCAGAGCAGAGAGATGGCCTGGACAAAAGAGAGCTGCCTGTCTTTCTAGCCCTAGGACTACAAACCATGAATGAAATGCCTGTTTCACTCTACTGAGGATATCCCCCCAACTTGGAGATATTATATCTTTCCTTGTCACCTTCCTGGGTGTCCTGTCTAATGATGGGACAAAAAAAGGGGGATTCTCATGCCCAAGTCTTTTCCTCATAGGAGAAATGACAGTGCTGGAAATAATTGTCTCTCCCCAGCTAGAGGGAGGGAACATGAGTGATGCCTTCAGGCTGTTTCAGAGCAGGTTCCCCTGGAGCCCCAGGGACACGTGGAGGGAGCCCAGAGGGGCAGAGCAAGTGGTGCCTTGGGCTGGGCCTCTGCTGCTGAGCTGGGCTGGGCTCCTGGGATGCAGGGAGCTGATGGCAAGGAGCAGCTCCTCTGCAAAGCACAGCAGGGGGAGGGCACTGCCTGCAAGTGCAAGGGGAGAGGAGAGAAGTGAGGGAGATGTTACAGGCACTGTGTAGTGGGAGAATGCCGAGAGTTCACTGGTGGAGAAATCTACACAGTCCTTGGCACAGTAAGTCTCTGGCTTCAGGGTGATACGCAAGTGTCCTGGAGGGGTCTCCTAGAGCTGGCACATCTTGCTGCAGCTAGGATCTGGCAGGATGGCGCTCAGGGTTTCTTTATTGTGGAGAAGGACGTGCTCCAGAGCAGGGCTTCCCTGCTGCACCATCAGAGGGACAGGGCTTGAAAGCTCCCTTCTCCCAGGGATGGCTGCACGGCTGTGAAGGTGGGTGTGCAGCCAGGGGTGCCCAGGGCTGTCCTCCAGAGCAGGGTCCCTGCACCCCAGGGGCTGTGTGCTGGGGCAGGGACTCTGCCGCCTGCCAGGGTCAGCACTCCCCTGCCCAGGGAGCTCCCCGCAATGCTGCAGGGAGAAGCTGTGGGTGGAAGGTGTGATGCCTGGCAGGGCAGGGTCCTTCTGCAGTGGAGAGGGTGCTGCGTGGGTCAGAGCTGCTCACAGCTCCCGATCATCCCAGGGCATTTGCAGAGGGTCCTTTTGAAGAAGGGCATCGAGGCAGCATTTACCTGAAAGTGAAGGAGTCTGTGCTTTGAGTTTTCCAGTCTTTGCTGGCTGGGTGGGCAGTGGGAGATGGGAATTTATTTCTCCGCTCCGGTGAAGGCACAAAGACCCCAGTTCTCATGAAGACTTCTCGGAGCTGCTCCTGAGCCCCTGCACACATAGAGATGCCCCTGGGCAGTGCCTTGCTGCCAGGAGGGGTCTGCAGGGCAGAGCTGAGCACACAGGGGTTGGATGGAGTCTGTGAGCACTGACAGGGAGGAGATGTGGGGACAGAGAAACATCTGCCGGCAGTGAGAGCTGCAGGCAGCAGAGACATGGGCAGGGAGTGAGAGGGAGCTGCTGCCAGAAATGCTGTGGGAGGGGGGATTAATACACCTCCATGCCATCCCCTGCACTGCAGATGCCTTCCCTGGAGCAAGCCCCTGACGTCTTCTGCCACCTCCTTGGCAGATGGACCCCTGATGAAGGGAAACTCCCGAGTACCCATCTGTTTGTCCCTGTACTGCCTCCATTAACAGGAGGATTGGGGAATTTCTCCATTTTTCCTCTCCTCTTCATGTTGCCTTTGTTCCCAGCTAAGGTGGGAGCTCCGGGCAATGCTGGTTGCAGGGCTGAGTGAGCAGCTCTCCATTCAGGTCATAGGATCCTTAGGACATTCAATTATATCCCTGGGGGGGGGGGTCCTGCTGTGCTGGAGGCTGCCTTCCAGAAGGGCACAGCTCTCCCATTCCATCTCGGTGTTACCTGGCAGCCCCTCAGTACTAAGGCCATGGAAGTGCTGCTGGAAGGCTGTGTGCAAGCCGCTGTAACGAGCCCTCTGTGTCGCTGGCTGCAAGGGGAGAGCTGAGCTATTCCTCAGGCAGGATGAGACAGTATGAGGAGTTTGGAGACCTGTGCTTGGAAACTGCATTCACCTGCTCTCAGCACTGTCCAGTTTCTTCTCAGGGGAACATCTGGGTGCAATCGTCCTCCAGCTCAAAGGAGTGACAGCCTAGGGCAGCTGAGACCAGGGCTGATGGACAGACTGGCTGTCCTCACTCTGCATGAAGGGATAGTCCTTTGGCTCCACAGGACCCACAAGGTTTCTCTTGGAGACAAGCAGAAATGCCAGCGATTTCTGCCTTAAAAATACCGCTCACTGTGAAGGGGTAAGTAGAAGCAAATAAAACAAAACAAAGTCCCCACAGCTCTTCTCTGCAGTTCGGTGAATTGGGAGTGACAATGCTGAAAAGCTCTTTAAGACCATGAGTGGATTAACATCACTCCCAGTTCCTATGTATCTCTTGTAGGGCAGAAGCGACTCCTCCAGAACCCACAGCAGAGCCCCCTGCTCCGTGGGGCACCCTCAGCCAGCAGCCACCAGTGTTCAAAAAAGGGATGAGTCAAAGGTTTTCTGAAAGGGGAGAGGCGATTTGGGGGGTTTCCATTAGAACTGGAATAGGTTTTGCTGTGAGATGTCTACCCTAACTTATCACTGCCTTTTCCTCCTTGGACAGGACCCAGTGCCCAGAGGAAGCAAATGTCCAACACCAGCTCCATCACCCACTTCCTCCTCCTGGCATTTGCAGACAAGCGAGAGCTGCAGCTCTTGCACTTCTGGCTCTTCCTGGCCATCTACCTGGCTGCCCTCCTGGGCAACGGCCTCATCATCACTGCCATAGCCTGTGACCACCGCCTCCACACCCCCATGTACTTCTTCCTCTTCAACCTCTCCCTCCTCGACCTGGGCTGCATCTCCACCACTGTCCCCAAAGCCATGGCCAATTCCCTCTGGGACACCAGGGCCATCTCCTACGCAGGATGTGCTGCACAGGTCTTTTTTTTATTTTTCTTTGTTGCAGCAGAGTATTCTCTTCTCACTGTCATGGCCTATGACCGCTACGTTGCCATCTGCAAACCCCTGCACTACGGGACCCTCCTGGGCAGCAGAGCTTGTGTCCACATGGCAGCAGCTGCCTGGAGCACTGGGTTTCTCCATGCTGTGCTGCACACTGCCAATACATTTTCACTCCCCCTCTGCCAAGGCAATGCTGTGGACCAGTTCTTCTGTGAAGTCCCACAGATCCTCAAGCTCTCCTGCTCAGATGCCTACCTCAGGGAATCTGGGTTTATTGTGGTTAGTGCCTGTTTATTTTTTGGGTGTTTTGTTTTCATTGTGGTGTCCTATGTGGAGATCTTCAGGGCTGTGCTGAGGATCCCCTCTCAGCAGGGACGCCACAAAGCCTTTTCCACGTGCCTCCCTCACCTGGCCGTGGTCTCCCTGTTTGTCAGCACTTCCATGTTTGCCTACCTGAAGCCCCCTGCCACCTCCTCCCCATTCCTGGATCTGGTGGTGGCAGTTCTGTACTCAGTGGTGCCTCCAGCAGTGAACCCCCTCATCTACAGCATGAGGAACCAGGAGCTCAAGGATGCAGTGTGGAAATTGATGAGTGGGTTATTTTCAAAAGCATGAAACTCTTTGTCGTCTTCTGCAAACCACTCATAATGTAACTCATGACAGGCCCAGCTTGCCTTCTGTAATTTTTTTGGTTTTGGTTTTGAATTTTTTTTTTTTGCTTTGTTTTACTTTTGATAATATTGTCCACAAAGAAATGTCATTATTTTTGCTCTTTCTAATTATGTATCTATCCAGATTCTGTGTGACCCACAGACTGTGTAAATGAGGAGCTGTGCTCTTTGTGTGTTTAAACAAAATAAAGGACCTTCCAGTGCCTTGTTTGTCTGAGACCCTTCCTCCAAAACTTCTCTGGAGCTGCAGGGGCAGTGCCTGTGTGCAGAGGTGGAGGCAAAAAGAGTCCCGGCACAGCAGCGCTGCCAGGGAGCACCAGCGCTTGGACTTCCCAGAGCTGCTCACTTTCCACTTCAGCGCTCTCCTTCTTAGCCCTTGTGTTGGTGTAAGGCCTGAGTGCTCTTGAAGCTTGCTTACAGTCCTGCTGGGTGGCCGCGCTGTGACTGCAGGCAGGGACAGGCAATGGGCACTTCTGTCACAGAGCTGGCCTCCATAACAGCATTTCCATCATACAAGGTGATCTCCTCAGGGCAGTGCCACTTCTTTCAAAGTGTCTCTCAAGAACATACCCAGGAAAATGCCCAGGAGAGAAAACACCAGTGAACAGCTAAAATGCGTGAGTGTGCAGGGTGGGGGCAAACAGCAGTGTCGTCGCACTGCCAGGCTCCTGGGAGAGACATGAAGAACCAGCAGAGCAGGGTCTGATCTGTTCCCATGTGCGCTGGACACCCCAGGGAAGCTGCCCCAGGACAATCATCACAGACCTGCCAATAACAACCACCCCTTCCAGCACTGGCCTCTTACCCCACCTCCAACAGGTCCTTTATCCCTCTATGGAGGGACTCCAAATGACTCGTTCAGAAGTCCATGTTTGCATTGTAAAGCGGAGACCTAAGCATACACATCGTATGCATGTGGTGAGATGAACCCGAGTGAGCACAAACACCATCAGCTATTCCTGGGGGTGCTGTGAAGGCCTGTGGGACAGACAGTGTCTTGAGGTCGTTTTACGTTGAGAGTAACGTTCCCTGGGAAACCACCTGAATGCAGCACTGGGATGTGCTTCCTTGAACCGAGGTCCCTGTGTCCATTCCTCGTGCTGTGGGGCACCTCAGATGAGTGCAGAGCCGCGCAACACACTGCAGGGCTGAGGTGCCTGCCAGCCTCCGGGAGTGGCAACAGGAGGCAGAAAGACACTGTGACTGCTGCAATGCACTGCCTCTGCGCGTGCAAGAGAAGGACTCACGTCTGAACACCCCCGTGAGTATGCAGAGTGCATGAGGCAAGCTCGACTATGGACACGTCCCAGAGCCCTGACACTCCTGTGTGTGACTCCAGGAACAGCCCCCACCGTCCCCATGAGATTTCTCTCACCTGCCTTGGAAAGGCTCATTGCAAATGCCTCTGTCTGCTCTATCACTCTTCCTTGGCTTTCTGGCTTGTGCCTTCAAATGCTCAGTACGAAAGAAGCACACCTGTGGAGCATCTCAGCTGTGCCGTCAGAAGGGGTTCTGCAAGCATTGCCCTGTAGAAGGCGGCATTTCTCACCTTTCAGAAGGCACAGAGCCCATCTAGAGAGTACGAATGCACTCAGAGGCGCCTTCATGTTTCACCTCTCTGAACTTCCTTCACGAGTTATTTAAGCAATTAACAAAGAAACAAATGTTTTTCCATGTAGGTATCACCTCTGCTCACAGCAGTGTTAGTACTATTTTTGGCACCTTTTGCATGTACTGAGTGTTTCCTGCTGGTGGCCACATCCTACGATCCGTACTGGGCTGTGTGCCACCCACTTCTCTCTTCGCAAGACTCCTGAACTGGAAGGTCTGTCTTGAGTAGGCAGCTGCACCTTGGCTAGGGGTATTTATGCCATCTACAGTAATCATTTCATCGTCGTCCCAGATACAGGTCTGCGGACCCAGTGGAGCAGACCACCTCTTCTGTGATTTCACTGGAGCTCTCCAGCAGAGCCACCATGACATTCATGCTGTTTGCTGTCATAACCTGCTTTTTAGAGCCAGTCCTCCCCTTCCTGTTCACACGGGCATCCTGTGTGTGCATCAGAGCTGCCAACCTGGAGCAGCTCTCCCACCCAGCATGGGCAGACAGAAGGTCTTCTCCACCTGCTCCTCTCACCTCCCTAGTGCCACTGTTTTCTATGACACCCTCATCATTGTCTGTGTGATGCCCAGAACAGCCCTCCTGAGATCATTTGACAAACCCCTTTTTCTACACCATCCTCAGGCCCCTGCTCAATACACATATCTACAGCCTGTGGACCAGAAAGGTTTGGGGGGGGAGGGGGACACTAAGAAAAATGCTCGGAAAAGCTGTGAGCTGCACATTGGTGTTGTGGGCCTGCAGGAAGAAATAATTTCTACTTCTCTTCTAAACAGACCCAGAGGATCAGGGCAATCGTGTGCTGTTTCCTGGGCATTCCTCTGGAAGTGTGTGATACGGAGAGGGCTTTGGGTGTGGGAAGGGGCAGAGAGGTGCTGGTGGAGCTGGCCGGCAATATCATGACACCTCTCTCAAACATCTGGGAAACGCCAGAGCAATCAGAAAGGTTCCAAGGTCCTCAGAAAAGGCAAATGGCAAACCCATCTTCAAGAAGGGCAAGAAGGAGGACTGGGAGTGTTACAGGCTGGTCAGCTTCACCTCAGTCCCTGGGAAGGTGATGGGGCAAGTCCTCCTGCAGCCATCTCCAGGCACTTGAAGACAAAGAGAAACATTGCAGAATGTGTATGGGAGGGGAAAATAGGCAATGTTGGATACCTGGACTTTAACAAGGCCTTAGACATGGTCTCCCATGATCTCCTTGTAGCCAGATTGGTGATACCTGGACTGAAGAAGTAGATGATGATGTGAGTGGGAGTTATGCTGGATGATTAGGCCCAGATGTCATCAGTGGTACAGAGTCCTCCTGGCAGCCCGTCTCTTTTGGTGTTCCTCTGTGACCAGCACTGGGGCCACCACTGCTGAACACCTTTATTATCTCCCTGTATGATGGGATGGAGCTCACCTCCAGCTCCTTTGTAGATGAGGGCAAGCTGAGGGGAGCCTTTGAGATATCTCATCTAGGTCATCCTGTCTCAAGCAGGAGAGTCGGACAAGACAATATTCAGGTCTCTTCCAACATGAGTTATTCTGTCATTCAATGAGTCTTTCCCTTGGGGAGCTCACTGAAGATAGAATAGGCAGAGGAAGGAGAAAAGACAGAGAGGCAGAGGTAAAGAGAGAAAATGTGCCAATATAAACACAGTAGTTCCTCTGAGCAATGTTTCTCCATTTGAACCATCGGTAAGAACATTTATTTTGATAAGTGGATAAACTATTAACATAGCGAGAGGGGGCATAATTGGCTTGCTGGTAGATACCCTTGGTGCTGTTAATAAAAAAATGTTAAAAAATCATGAAAATTAATGAAAATTTAGCAATGCTGGAAATGGAGACTTTTTCAGCTCTTATAAAGAGTTCTTTTCTGCAGAGGTTTCAAGTTTCTCCTAAACTCTACATTCAGGCCTTGCTTCAGTTATCCACACAGAGGTGGTCACTGCCTCCAGGATGCCCTGGGGTAGCTGAAGCACCCGTGTGGGAAATGCATCCCAGGAGATATGGGAGCCCTTCTGGAGCATGAGCTGCTCTGCAGGCAGGGTACCTGAGGGGTGGTGGAGGGCATCACCTGCCTCCAGCACTGCTGGGGTGGCTGGGCAGGGACCTCTCCAGCACAGCAGCACACTGTGTCCCCTTGGCTGCTGGCTGTGAGGTCACTGCTGACTGGCCAGCAGTGGGCAGACAGATACTGGGGGAGGTCAGGGGTAGCTGGGACAGGGGAGATGGCAGATTTAGGGGAGGGAAGAGGGCTTTGGCCAAAAGAAATGAAAGATTTTGAAGAGGAAAGATGAGTTCAGGTAATTTTGATGCCTCTGCAACACTGACTGTGAAAACATTCATGGTAGGCCTTTACCCTATTTCTAACCAGCAACCTTAAGTTCTAAGCCTACCCCTAAATGCTACGCTTCACCCTGAAGGGAATCCACTACTCTAATCCCTCATCTCAAAATTCACCTCTACACTAAAGTCCAAACACATAACCTCTTACCCTTACGCTTCCCCTATTGATCACCCTAATCCCTTGCCCGTACCTCTAGCATTAAAATGTCAGCCTAAACCCTAGCTCTCACTCCAGCCCTAAACAAAACCCTCATTCACAAAGGTAGCCCATGCCCTAAACACTAACCAGACACCCTCAGCAGAACACCAAACCTACCCTATAAAACTTTGCCTAATCCATAACCATTGAAGTTGAGCTGTAGTCCCTAAACCCTAACCTGAACACCTAAGCCCCAAAGCCCTTCTTTCCCATGCTCTAACCCCCTCACCTTCAACCCTTTCCTAACCCTAACTCCCTCTGTTTGACCCCTTGAACAGGGCAGGGATCGTGAAGGCCCAGAACAATTGCATGGCATTGGAAGAGGAATGTGAGGTAACCTGTATCTGATCAGCTCGTAGGCCACAAGGAGGAGATGGGTGGGAATGCTATGATGAGGTCAGTTGTGCCTCAGGGTCTCCTGGGCCAGCAGGAGGCACAAGGACTTGAAGGTGGCTGTGAGGTCACTTCTGCCTCTGGAGTTGATAGGGCAGCAGCAGAAACATGGCTGGGAAAGGAACGGTGAGGTCACTTCTTTCTGCAGTAGCTGACAGGTCAGCCCTTGAATCATCGTTGGGATATGTACTTTTAGGCTCACATCTGCCAGTGTCTCTGACAGACCAGCAGAAGGCACATGGTTGGCAAGTTCATTGTGGGAATCCCTAAGTACCTGGTAGGCCCATCTAGGAAGAGGGCTTGGATATGGGTTGTCACATCCCTTCCAGCTGAGCACCTGATGGGACAGCAGTACACACATGATTTGGTTGTGTCTACTGGAGAAACTGAAAGGCCAGCAGCAGGCACGTGGCTTGGATGTTCATGGTGAGGTTACTTCTGTCCAGTCAGCTGGTGCAGCAAGTCTTGCAGATCCCGTCTGTAGAAGGGTTATCCCATTTTGCTTCTGTGATCACTTTCAGTGTTTTCTTAGAAGGAAAAAATTCAAGTCATCATTTCTAATGCCCCCAAAAGAGGCTGTTCACATGTGAATTTGTTGTTGCAGTTTTAGATAAAAGGAAGGACATGCAGTTGGCCTAATCTCCGGTACCAGGTGGGA
Source organism: Theristicus caerulescens (assembly GCA_020745775.1). NCBI lineage: Eukaryota > Metazoa > Chordata > Aves > Pelecaniformes > Threskiornithidae > Theristicus > Theristicus caerulescens. The sequence goes on from JAJGSR010000047.1 coordinate 61,731, forward strand.
GCTTCCTGCAGACTTCTCATTCCAATCAAGTCTATCCTGCAACCCAGCAATATGCTCAGCACAACACAGCCTGAAGGCCAAGCTGTACGGGGAGCACAGCACAGCACAGGCCTGGGTCTACTCAGATTTACTATTACATGGATGACTAACTCCTTGATGTACAATGGTCTTCTGGTCAGGATCATGAACTGCCTGAGCAAGGTCGGGAAGAGGATGAGGTGTCCTCTAGGCAGCTGGAGGAAGGGACACAATTGTAGGCCCTGTTAATCACTGGGGATTTTGAAGACCATGGAGCTCTGCCAGAAGGCCTTGTTTAGAGGGAAGGTGGAAGGTGATCCCTGACCCAACATGAGGGAATGCTCTCCTGGACTTGTTTCTCACAAAAAGACAAGGCAGGACTGGTGGAAGATGTGGAGGGCAGCTTTGGCTGCAGTGCGAGTGAGGTGGTAGGGTAGAAAACCCTGCGGGAAGTGAGCAAGACAAATTGTAGCAGGGCTGAGGGGAGAGGAAGGATCACCTCCCCCCACCTGCTGGCAGTGCTCTTCCTAATGCAGCCCGGGATGTCACTGTCTGCCTTTGCTGCAAAGGTGCAAAGCCAGGAGAGGAGAAGAGAAAGCTTTGGGGAGACCTAAGAACAGCCTTCCCACATCTTCTTGGGTATCAGCAAGAAAATGGAGCCAGGCTCTTCACTGTTGTGCATGATGGGAGGATGAGAGCCACTGGGCATCAGCTGAAACAAGGGAGGAAAATCCTTCTCCCCATCAAGACACTCAAGCACTGAAGCAGATTGCCCAGAGAGCTTGTGTCATCTCCATCCTTGGAGCTTTTCAAGCCCCAACTGAATAGACTTCTGAGCAACCTGCTCTGACTCCATCGCTGACCCTGCTGAGAGCAGAAGCTTGGCCTGGGGGTCTCTTGAGGTCCCTTCCAGCATGAATGATTCTGTGCTTCCATCCACAACAGATCTTTCCTTTATGAGGGGAGGGAAGGCACTCAGGTTCCCAGTGACCACTGAAGTCAGCCAGAAAGAGGCTCGGTCAGATGAGCTGTGGCTTTCTTGTCCCACTCCAGGCATTGTTGTTCAGATGCGGGGCTGCTTGGCAGGTACCCCTCAAAGACCCTGATTGTTTCCTTTGCTTCAACTTTTCTTTCCTTTTTCCCTCTTTTCCCACTCACAAGTTCTTCCCCTTGACCATCCCAGTACCCTCCCATGCAAACAGCACATCTCTCTCTACCTTTTCCTCCCTGGCCCTACTTTGCCTTCCTGTGTACCCTCATTTGGTGATTCTGAGCTTGTCGTCATGGGAATTCCTACCTCGGTCAGCCATTCCATTAAACTAGTACCTCCTTCTATTAGCTGTAGTGTCCTGCAATTCCTCAGGCTGTTACCTTGTCAGAGGCACCACTAATCTGGTGGGCCATTTGTTAGCACACATTAACAGCTGTGCAACCAGGGCTTCACTCCAGAGGGACCTTGAGAAACTCTGGGATTTGGCAATAGAAACCTCAGGAAGTTGTACAAGGAGAAGCTGCAAGAGGTTTTTTTGGGGGTAAAATAAGCCCAAAGATGAGGGCAGGCTGGGACCTGAACAGCTGCGGAGTGACCCTGAGCAGAAGGGCCTGGGCACTGAGAGGAATGCCATAGGAGCCAGTGGTGCCTGCTCACCATGAATAAAGGCAGCTGCATACAGGGCTGCAGTAGTTGGAGCATGGCCACCCAGAGAAGGCAGTTATCATCCCCCCTGTCTCAGTACTGGTGTGGCCACATCTGGACTAGTGTGTCTGGGTGTGGGGCTCCCCGGTCTGCAGGAATGGGGAGGAAGTGGAGGGGTTCTAGAGGAGATCTGCCAGGATGGGGTTTGGGGCCTGTGTGGAGAGGCTGAGGGACCGGGGCTTCTTTAGCCTGCTGAAGTGGAGGCTCAGCGCACTATAGCAGTAGTGTGCAACTGCTTGAAGGGTGGTTTCAGAGATGATGGAGCTTTTCTTGGCAGTGGGAAGAGAAGGAAGCCTCCACAAAGAGCAGCTTGGAAGGTTCAGACTGGAGGTGAGAGAAAAGAAATCTCACTGAAAGGGTAGCCTTGTGGTGCAAGAAGTCACCCAGAGGGAGTCTGGCTCAGCCCATGGCTTTGTGTTTCAAGGAATGGCCAGTGAGAGTAAAGAGCCATCAGTGAAGGTATAGAAATGCCAGGGTGAGAGGTAGGTGGGAAAGCAAGAAGGATGTCAACAACCTGAAGGGAAAGAGGTGCAGGCATGGGACAGTGTAGGACAGCCTGCAGTAAAGATGGTCTAGGGCTGTAGCAAAGGCCCAACAGGGCTGAGGTCTTTGTCATCTTGGCTCTAGCAGTTGCCTCTGCCATCAAGGCTGGTGAGATGGAACTTTAATTTGAGGGTCTCAGGATCTGCCTTCCCAGGGCCTGGGGGTCAGGGTTTGGCCTTGCTGCTTCATAAAACAAACCAAAGGGTTTTCTCAGCATTACAGGCACCTGCACAGTGCCTTTGCCTACCTGCAATCATTGTCTGCTCTAACGAGTCCCTGGGGAGGCTTTGTCAGTAATGGTCCTCAGTGGGACCCATTAATACTTCAAGGTACTCTGGGTTTTGCTTCTGACTTTGACTTCTTGAGCAGTTTGTTCAGTCTTCTCTCAGTATCTGAGGTTCATGTAATGAGCCCCAAATGCCCTAACGAGCTATTTATCTTTTTGTAATTTTCTTCAAGTCTTCAAGACTTGTATCGCTAATTGGAGCTGTTTCGTAGTGCAGTGAAGGAGGAAGTGCACCTAATAAAAAATATTTTTTATTTTAAAGGGAATACTTTATTACATTCTTTAGTTTAGAGAAGAGGTTATAGCAGCATTCTCCAAGTGATAATGATCCAGAATGTCTCCTCAGGAGGTCTGGGCAGGAGGGAGAAGCAGTTCCTTGAGGTCTGACACTGCATGGGCAACCTTGCTCCTCACCTCCCAAACCTCACCATTTCTGACATTGGCCCCCTGGGACTTGCATCACTTTTCCTTACATCAGACTTCTCCACTGATCTCTGCAGCTGGATGCTACAGCTCCTTTGCACCATCTCCCGTCTGCTTTCCTCAGAGACCTGCCTGCACACAGGCACAGAAGAATTTTTCCTGTTTGCAAACAAAGAAAAGTAAAGCATGATCGGGTTTCATAAACAATAAAACACACTCTGTAACCATATGCTCAGTACAAGTTACCTCCAATGAGGTTGCCTTTCTACAAGGGATAATCTTATGACAAATGTTTTTGATAGGTAGATACAAAAAGATAGATAGAACTAAAAAGTTGGCTAAAGAGACAATTAGACTACTGAAAGACAGGCCAAATTGACTCCCTGAAGCTCAAAGCAGCAGCATAGGGTAGGTAGGTAGATAGAGAAAGATAGAGATAAACACAATTAAAGAGCTGGCTAAGGAGACAATTAGACTGTTGAAGGAGAAGTAAGCTTTTACTCCCTGCAGCTCAAAGCAGCGGCATAGGTGAGAGGTATCTGAATGAACAAAGAATAAGGGGAGGAGAAAACTGGAGAAAAATGGCAAGGGCCTTTGCCTAGGCAGTCTGCATCTGCAAAGATGACTTTAGTCATTGTATCCTGGACAGGTGCAAATATATGTAAGATTGGAGAAATTAAGTATGTGGTATAACAGGCAGAATAGTGGTAATGGAGTTACAGGGGAAGATCAGTATTTCCTTGGATTATCCCTTTTGAAATGTCATGGGATTGGCAGTGGTCTCACGTAAGAGAGAACAAGGAAATGTTGCACCCATCTTTGAAAAAGGCCAAGAGTGCAACCCAGGGAACCACAGCCTGCGCAAACTCACACTGGTGAGGAGTGTGCCATCAACTAGAGTATTCTTGGGCGACATTTCTGGGCACCTAAAAGAGAGTAACTGTCAACATGGACTTCCTAAGGGTAAATCATGCCTCGCCAAACTGATAGCCCACAGTTGAGCATGAGGAGATAAAAAGTGCATGTCGTGCCTGAGCTTCAGCAAAACTCTTGGCATGGTCTCCCTCAATATTCTTCTACCCAGGTTAGGCCATTACAGTCTGGATGGGTTGACAAACAGATGGACAGAACACCAGTTGAATGATGAGACTGAGAGAGCAGTGGTGAAGGGGTCATAGCCTACCTGGAGGGCAGTGGGACATCCTGGGGCATTGTGGGGCAGCACAGGGGACTCTGCTGGGCCCTGTGCAGTTTAACACTGTACCCATGACCCGGAGGAGGCAACAGTCACCACATTTGTCGATGGCACTAAATTGGGAAGCCATTCCTGTGCCTTGGGGTTCCATTCAGGGCAAACTTGTGTTGCCACTGAGTGGAATGCACCTCACTCAAAAGAGAGAAGCAGCAATATGTTTTATTGAGGTAAAATAATAATTTGGCAGAGTTCAATTAATTGAATGGAATTTAGCAAAGTTTAGCAAGGGTTTGCCAAGGTTCAATAAGTTTGATGGCAAGGTTCACTCTGTTAATTTCTACATGGAAGAATCATACAAAGGAAAATTGAGTTGGAGGGAGAGCTCAAAGAAGACTCACTTGGGCTGTCATACCTATGGGATAAAGTGGTTGGCTTGCAGTCAAATCACGTGCCATAGAGAAGGTCTGCAGGAGACTCCTTGTACCCACACCTTTCTCTGTTCCTTGATAAATGAGTCTTGGAAAAGCCACCTGCTATTCATGTGTTAATCGCACGATCGGTGTTCCAAGCTCATGTGCATCAATGCTCACTGTTTCGCTCTGCTCCTTTGTGGGTTTTCAGAGAAGACATTGAAGCTAGAGGAGTTCATGGCCTGGCTGTGGCTCAGGCCTTTACCTCTTCTGGAGCCTGCACCAAACCACCACCAGTCTGGTCAAGGGGTCAAGTGCATCTGTCACACTCCACCCCGTGACTACAGTCAATCCACTTTGTCAACTCGTAGAGTGGTAGTACGGTTACCTCTTGCCTCTATGTTATAAATATGTGGCGTTTTATAGATCAGTGCTAAGAGTCCAATTATCTGAATTTAAAGTGTTCTAATTAATGTTAGTTATATACCAGGTTACATACAGAATTAGTTGATTGTATATATTTTACATGCTGGATTGATGTAGTTTGTTTCATTTGTTGCCATACTCTCTACAGAATGATTATAAGCAATAAACACAATAAGGTTAAAACCAACAAAAGTACAGCATCAAATTCAAAATTCCCATTGCTGTTGGGGACCATCCAAAAAGAGTTTCCCACCAGTGATGCTTTCCATCTTTCTTCACTCTTTCCAGGACATGGTGTATCTCCTCTGCACCGTGATGGATGGTAATTAGGGGATTTTGTCCATTGTTTCAAATTCGTTTTAGAATTTGAAGAAGAACCAGCAGAGTTTGGGAGTAGCCAAATGATTTGAGACCTCAGTGTGATGGGCTTCCTGTTGATGAACTGCTCTGCATCAGCTGGATGGAGATGGGTCAGGCTGTGCCTCACTGCAGGGCTAGGATTCAGTCGCTGATCAACAGAAACTGAATCTGCCTGAGATGCCACCTGGGCTTGCACAAAGGAACCAAATCTGTCTGCAACGCTGTCTGGGGTGTCTGTCACGCACCCGCTCTGAACGGGAATGGCTTTCCTCTAGGTCCTGTGCTGTCCCTGCCAGCCACAGGCAGTTGTGCTGGAGAGCCCCGGCATCTCATGTAGCACTACAGGCCTGTATTTGGCCATTGAGTAGCTGCCCTGAAATAGGCTAAGCAATGGAGGGATGTCCATAAGACCACGGCCATTATAGTCAATGGAGATCTAGGAAATAGAGCTGATGGAGAAGAGAAAGACGGGGACTTAGCTCCATTTCGTGAGCTGACTACCTCTGCAGGTGCTTTGGACATAAGGAATAGGGAAGGTTTGAGTTGTCCTAAATGTAAACATCTGCTGTCATTTCCATCTCCCAAAGGAATTCCTCACCAGGCTCATCTTGCAAGATGATGCCCCAGATGCTGTCCTGTCCCTCAGCATTGCTCCATTAGAGGTTGCAGCTGTGTGGTGTCACCTCAGATGTCACCAGGTGTTCCCACCTGAACAACTCCCTCAATCTCCATTAATTATCAAGGGAGCTGAGACAAACAGCTCACATGCAAGCACCTATTTTGTGCACACGTGAACTGAGGCAAGAGGAATTCCACCTCCTGTGGGTTTGTGGTGTGCACGAGAGGAAGCTGAGTCCTCTTCTTGCCCCAGGACTTCAGACCCAGGATGGGATGCCTTGAATGACTCAGATGAATCCCTTCCTTCAGCAGGGGTAAAGGAGATCCCTCCCTTTAACTTTCTGGTTCTCCTGCCTAATGATGGGACAAGGAAGGCTGATTCTCATGCCTAACTGATAGGAGAAATGACACAGTTGGAAAGAAGTGTCTCTGCCCAGCTGAGGGAGGGAACCTCAGTGATGCCTTCAGGCTGTGTCACAGCAGGTTCCCCTGGAGCCCCAGGGACACGTGGAGGGAGCCCAGAGGGGCAGAGCAAGTGGTGCCTTGGGCTGGGCCTCTGCTGCTGAGCTGGGCTGGGCTCCTGGGATGGAGGGAGCTGATGGCAAGTGGGCAGCACTGCAGAGAGACAGCTCTGCCCAGGAGCAGCTCCTCTGCAAAGGGCAGCAGGGCTGAGGGCACTGCCTGCAGGCACCGAGGGGAGAGGAGCGAGGCAGAGAGAGGTTAAAGGCAGCCTGGAGTGGGAGGATGCTGAGAGCTCACTGCAGAAGAAATTGTCACAGCCTTTGACGCGGTAAGTCTCTGGCTGTAGGAATCTCCTAAAGCTGGTGCATCCCGCAGTTGACGGGATCTGACAGGACTCTCACAGTATCCCTGTTGTAGAGAAGAACATGCTCCAGAGCAGGGCTTCCCTGCTGCACTGTCAGAGGGACAGGGCATGATCACTGCCTTCTCATGGAGACAACTGCAGGGATATGAAGCTGAGTGTGCAGCCAGGGGTGCCCAGGGCTGTCCTTCAGAGCAGGGTCCCTGCACCCCAGGGGGCTGTGTGCTGGGACAGGGACGCTGCTGCCTGCCAGGGTCAGCACTCAGCCTGCCCAGGGAGCTCCCCATGGCACTGCAGGGAGAAGCTGTGGTTGGAAGGAGTGACCTCTGGCAGGGCAGGGCAGGATCCTTCTTCTATTGAAAAGGTGCTGTGTAGGTTAGGGCTGCTCACAGCTCCAGATCACCACTGGGAAACTTCCAAGGGGATGTCTCAAGGGGATATTCAACGCAGGGTTGACAATAAAAATAAGGATATTTCCTGAGTCTGTGTTTTCAGTTTCCTACTGTGAGGGCAGGGGAGAGATGAGGGGCAGTGGGGGAGGGAAAGAGAAATAGAAAAGGACCTGTCAAGTTTGAACAAGTCACTGAGACTCCTGAGCGCTGAGACTCACTGAGACTCCACTTTGAGTGGTCAGTAGGTCTGCTAATAGCCTCCTCAAGTGCCTTCAGCCACTCCTCTGCCTATGGACAGCACCAGCATCACCTCTGCTGCACCCATCAGGGCTGTTCTGACCTTTTGAACCTCCCAACAGGAACATGCACCCAGCCAGTCCCTGCAAACAGACATGTTTCTGGAGGGCCAAGGTGAGTGCACAGAGGTTGGGATGGGGCTTGTTAGCAGGGAAAAGACATGGAATAGGGAAACACCTCCCAGGAAGAAAATCTCCTGGCAGCAGATATATGACCAGGGAATGAGAGGAATCTAAAACCAGAAATGTTGATAGGGGTAGAATTCAGAAAACTCCATGTGATCCCCTCCAATGCAGACCCCTTCCTCTGAGCAAGCCCCCTTGCCTCCTCTCCCACCCACCAAAGCCCCTGCCCTCAGGGCTGGGGGCTCCAAGGCGGGAACCACCTCCTCTGCAGCCAGAGCTCCAGCAGAGCCGTGGGGCAGCTCTCCAGCCACGTGCCCAGTTCCCTCTGCAGAGCACAGGGGCTGAGAGCAGCTGCCCGGCAATGTTGGTGTCTGGGAGGTGGCGTGCCCAGCTGGGGAAGGGTAACGCTGCCTGAGTGCCCGGCTGCCTCTGCCCTGGCCTCTCTCAGCCGGACCCTCACTGTGTATTTGCTTGTTTCTCCACTCGTCTGTTTGATTGTTATTGTTATCTTGTTCATGCTATCAGTCTGTCTGGGCAAGGGAGTTTCAGCTGCAGAGTCACACACTGATCTTGCGTGTCATCCCATGAAGATGCATCCATGGCAACAAGTGTCCCAGCATTCCTCTAACCTGTGAGGCTGTGGGCAATGGAGTCTGTAGGGCTGGGGAATGAGCTGAAGCTCCCTTAATCAAATGCCATCATGAGGACCCTTGGCTATCTCCTTGAGGTTTCCTTCCAAGCTGTGAGCTTCCCTCCAGGATGCAAACCTGTCCTATAGCATCTTTGTGTTATCTTAAAGCCCCACATAGAAGCACAGAGATTCTACGGTGGTGAAAATGCTGTTGGGTTTGTGAAATAAGCCATGTGTGTCCTTGGCTAGAAGGCGGGTGCTGAGACCTTAGGAAAGGGTGAGACATTCAGTGGTCCGAAGTGGATCCCTCAGCAATACCTGGTGGCCTTTCAAGGTAATGTGGGAGTGTGATCACCATTCATCTGAGAAAGTTGCAAGCCCAGGGCAGCTGGGAAAAAGGCAGAGGGAGAGACCTAAGCCACAGGCAATCCTCCCGCCTCTCAGGACTCCCTCTGTTCTCCCTGAGTTCAGCAGAAATGCTGAGGGTTTCTGACATCCAAGAACATTCCCCAGGGTGGGAGGGAAGGGGGACCTATGAAAAATCCAAACCTCTCAAACTGCCTTCTGCCATCCTGGTTCCTTAGCACTGCTGATAAGTTCTTCTGCATTACAAGCGGTTACATCTGACAAAGTCGAACACTAGGACTGGCTCCTGCCCCTAATGTTCCCATGAACCTACTGCTGCAGAGAGGGGCTGACTCCTTGGCAGTCAGCAAGCAGAGGCCCTGCTCCTCAGAACACACTCATCCAGCACCAACCAGAGCTCCAGCCACAGAGATGAAGAAAGGTCTCCTAGAAAAGGATAAGTGGGTGTGTAGCAGAAGAGGATCTAGGAAAAATGGCTTTGATTTTGCTGAGAGAAGAATCTGCTAACTTGGCATTTTCTTTTTCCTTTTGGACAGCGCTCCATTCTCAGAGGAACCAAATGTCTAACGGCAGCTCCATCACTGAATTCCTGCTCTTGGCATTCACAGACACGCGGGAGCTGCAGCTCTTGCACTTCTGGCTCTTCCTGGCCATCTACCTGGCTGCCCTCCTGGGCAACGGCCTCATCATCACTGCCATAGCCTGTGACCACCGCCTCCACACCCCCATGTACTTCTTCCTCCTCAACCTCTCCCTCCTCGACCTGGGCTCCATCTCCACCACTGTCCCCAAATCCATGGCCAATTCCTTGTGGGACACCAGGGACATCTCCTATGCAGGATGTGCTGCACAGCTCTTTTTCTTTCTCTTTTTGAATGGAGGGGAGTATTGCATTCTCACTGTCATGGCCTACGATCGCTACGTGGCCATCTGCAAACCTCTGCACTACGGGACCCTGCTGGGCAGCAGAGCTTGTGTCCACATGGCAGCAGCTGCCTGGGGCACTGGGTTTCTCAACTCTCTCCTGCACACTGCCAATACATTTTCACTCCCCCTCTGCCAAGGCAATGCTGTGGACCAGTTCTTCTGTGAAATCCCACAGATCCTCAAGCTCTCCTGCTCACATTCCTACCTCAGGGAAACTGGGGTACTTGTTGTTAGTGCCTGTTTAGCCTTTGGGTGTTTTGTTTTCATTGTGGTGTCCTATGTGCAGATCTTCAGGGCTGTGCTGAGGATCCCCTCTGAGCAGGGAAGGCACAAAGCCTTTTCCACGTGCCTCCCTCACCTGGCCGTGGTCTTCCTTTTCATCAGCACTGTAGTGTTTGCCCACCTCAAGCCCCCCTCCATCTCCTCCCCTTTTCTAGACTTAACGGTGGCAGTGCTGTACTCAGTGGTGCCTCCAGCAGTGAACCCCCTCATCTACAGCATGAGGAACACAGAGATCAAGGAGGGCCTGTGGAAACTATTTGAACACGGACTGCTGCAACATCAGTAAGGTGTCCATCATCCTCAGGAATAGCTCGGATGCTCTTTCGATCATATGTGTCTCCTTTTCTCTTTGTTTTATATACTTCATATAGTGTTTCCACTTAAATAATGTTATTCTTACCCCCATACGCGTGTTTTTGATCTGAAAGACTCATGTGCCTATGGAACCAGTCTCCCTGTGTAGCTAAACACAATAAAGAATCCAGCAGCAAATTCTTTGTCTCTGCTCCCATCTCTTACATCTCCTCTGGAGCTGGGGGTGCAGCCCCAGCATACAGGAGGGGCCAAGGAGCCACGAGCCCAGCTGCCACATGGAGGAGCAGGCACTTGTGGACCTTGGGGCTGCCCCTCGCTGCCTCAGTGGACAGATCCTTTCTGCGACCTTCACATCACGGCTGCTACTTCCTTGGAGCCGTGGCCATGGACAGCAGCAGGACCTGGTCTTTTCAGAGCAGCACTGCCAGCTCCGGGCCCTGTGGAGAGCACGGGGTGGGAAGCAAGACAGGCTGGCCAGGGGAAAGGGATGACCAGGGAAAAGAGCAAGGGAGCATTTCTGTGCCTGCAGGGAGGAATGCATGAGAAAGAGAAAGCTCTTTCTGCAGGCACCCACTCGGGGCAGGCTGCTCTGTGCCCTGACCAGGACTCTTGTGGTGGCCTGGGGAGAGGGGCTGGCACTGAGCTGGCAGAGGCAGTCTGTGGTGGGGAACTCCTGGACCCCAGACCAGGATTCCTGCAGTTTCACTAAGCTCCATTTCCTCATGCCATGGTGAGCCTCCAGCCGTGGGGCTGATGGGGAGCCTGAACCCCCACTCTCTGCCTCCCAGCAGCTGCTGTGGCCTTTAGAGGGGCTGGGGCTGTGGGGTGAGTGCCCAGAGCTCTGCAGCAGCCTGCGCTGGGCAGTGCCATGGAGCCAGTCCAGGCTGGGCTGCTCTGCTGGGCTGGGGTGGGGAGAGGGCAGGGGAGGTGGGGGGAGCTGGGAAAGGACTGGGCTGGGCTGGAAGGTGCCCGGGAGAGGACAGTGCCAATGTTGGCTGAGCTGTGTGACCATGCAGGGCAAGGACATGCTCCAGTGGGTGTGTGGTGTAGAGCCCTGTCTCCTGGCAGGGAACTGAGACATGCAGGTGCAGGAGAGAGGAGGCTGCTCTGTGCCCTTGGTGGCATGGACAGACCCAGAAGGTGCCCCAGGGCATCTATCACACACGCCCCTCAGCCTCTTCTATTGGCCATTTCCAGCACCGGCCACTCATCCCAGGTTATGGGTGGTTTTGCTCTGTGGCCATCTCCTTCCTCCTGTTGGTCTTGGTGCCTGGGCTGGGGGAAGATCCAGCCCTGCCCCAGCCTCTCTTCTTGCCCAGGCCTTGGCAGACCCCAGAGCGGGGCTGTCTGCACAGCCTTGCATGGGACATGGCTGGGGCTGGGCACTGGCGGGCTGCAAAAGAAGGAGGGCTGGTGGGGATGGACACTGAGGTCTGGCATGGGGACTTGCGGTGGGGAACGTTTCCCCACCCCAAACACACCCTGTCCTGTGCCGTGTCTGATGAGGGGGGATGTGGGGGCATGAGTGTTGGCAGTGGGGCTGCACTGGCTCAGGGACAAGTCACAGATGGGAGCTACAACACAGCAACCAGGAGGTGGAAGCAAGGACAGGCTCTGAAGGGGGAATGTAGAAATGTGACCTGCGCATGCAGGTGTGTGTTTAGGAAAGCCAAAGCTCAGCTGGAGCTGATGGGGGCTGCAGGCAACACCAAGAGCAAAATGAAGAGCTTCAATCACTCTGTCTGCAGTCAAAGGCTGAACAAGGAACATGCTGCTGAGTGATGAACATAACAGCAGATGATGATGTCCATAACAGCAGACACAGACGAGGCTGAGGTGCTCAATGCCTTCAGTGCCTGAGCCTAGGCTAAAAAGGTCTCCCAGGCCTCTGCTCAGTGAAAGGGCTTGAGGAGGAGGAGAGCACATATTGGCAGGAACCTCATGAAATCCCACAAGGACAAGTGTCAGCGTCTGCCCCTGCAGGGGACTCACCCTGGCACTGGCACAGGCTGGGGGCTGCCTGGCTGGGAGCAGCCCCATGGGAAAGGTCTTGGTGGTCAGCGAGCTGGGCAGGAGGCAGCCGTGTGCCCTGGCAGCAAGGGAGGGCAGCAGGGCCCTGGTCTGTATGACCAGGAGCACAGCCAGGAGATGGAGTGAAGGGACTCTCCTGCTCTACATGGAACTTGTTAGACCACATCCAGAACACTGTGTCCAGTTTTGGGAACCCCAGGGCTGCAAAGGTGCTGGCAAGCTGGAGCAGATTTAGTGCAGGGCCTGAAGATGGTCAGGGGGCTGGATCACTTTCTCTGTGAGGACACTTGACTTGTTCAGCCTGGAGAAGGAGTGGCTGAGGGACACCTCACAGCAAGGGGGGGGGGCCTCACCTTTTTCACCATGAGGCTAGCCAAGCATTGGGACAAGCGTTGCTCACCCTGAGAGATTGTGAAGTCTTTCGTCCTTGGATGTTTTCAAGACCCAGATGGACCAAGCCCTGAGAAACCAGGTCTGACCATTTACCTGACCCTGCTTTGAGCATAGGGTTTTTCTGTAGACCTCCCAAGGTCTACTCTGAACCTCAACAATGGTATCATCCTAGGATCCTATTGTAGGTTTCTGGCATCAAGGAAGCTGAATGCTACCTGTGACTGTTAAATACATTCCTGGTGTTTGTGGACAGCAAGGAGTTTCTCCTTCTGGTGCATTCCCATGTCCCAGGGACTCTCCACCTGGGACTTGTCTCCCCTTGTTTTAGACAACCACTGTTTGAGTGTCTTTCCACTCTTCCACACTTTTCAATCACTTGGTTCCTTCATCGTCTTGACCTCCAGGTACCTGATCAGCCCCCACACAGCCTGGCTGTTAGCTCACTCCTGGGCTCTCCTTTCCAGGTGAACCCCCTCCAAGTTGAAGTCCCAGCTGTGGTTCTGAGGTGCCATGCTGCTTGGAGCCAGGTCTGCTCCAGAGGAGACAGGGCTGAGCAGGGTGTCCATGAGCGTGGCCTGCCCTCCTGCCTGCCACAGCAGGTCGGGTGGCTGTAACAGAGGTGTCCTCACAGCCAGCACCCAGACGGGTCCCTTTCACCCGCCTCACCCCTTTCTTTTTTGACACAGGCCGTTGATGGCTGACTAGGGCTGGACTCTCTTACTCACGCACAAGGCAGAACTGGATGAGGATGGCAATGCTGAGGGCAGCCATGGCTGCAGTGACCGTGGCAGAGAAAAAAGACAAACAGCAGACTCACAGCCTTGGACTCCAGGAGAGCAGATTTCAGCTGGTTCAGCATCTGCTTGGCAGGATCCTGGAGATCCAAGATCCACAGAATCCTCTTGGATCTTCAGGGACAACCACATCAAAACCCAGAAACACATCAGTCTGATGTTCTGGGAGTCGAGCAGGGCCTAGCTGGAGGCTGGTGGGGATGAACAGGGATCTTCTGGCTGAAGAGGTCAAACACCAGAAGGCAGCGTGCAAGGTTGGAAGAGGGAACAGCTTGTCCAGCAGGCAGATAGAGACATGGCGTCTGGGGTACAGGGAGGGAGGCAGGAAAGGCAAAGCTCAGCTGGGGCTGGAACTAGCGAGGAATAGATAGCAACCAGGAGGCAGCTGGTGAGGAGCACAGTGATGGAGCACAGTGGAGAGGACCCACGCTGGAGCAGGGGAGAAGTATGGGGAGGAAGGAGTGACAGAGAGGAACTGTTCTGTACTAACTGAAACCCCCCATTTCCCACTGCCCTGCACCCCTCAAGGCTGGGGTGGGTAGAAGAATTGGGAATGAAGGAGTAACCTGAACCTGGGAAAAAGGAGTGGGGTGGGGCAATGGTCTTTAATCCTTTTGTTATCATTTCTCACTACCGAAATTCTTTTAATTGGCAATAAATGTCATTTCTTCTTTGCTTGTGACAGTAATCAGTAAGCGATCTCTCTGTCTTTATCTGACCCATGACCTATGGCAGAGATGGAAATGGCCGGTGTGGGGGACTGGTCTGGGCCAATTTCCCTGAGGCTGCTTCCTCGGGATGCCAAGGGAATGTGGAACAGACCGGGCCCCTCTCCTGTGCACCTTTGGAGCCTTGCTTCCTTCACCATGACGCCTGGCTCTGCACCCTGAGCACCCTGCTGGGTGCCCCCACCCTGCACACTCACACAGATGACCTCTGCAGTAGCATTTCCTCTTCTAGGCCTTTTCTGGCCCAGCCCAGCCCCTCCCCAGATCTCTCCACCTCTCTGACCCCATGGCAGTGTCCGCTGCAGGGTGCCGCAGAGTTCTGGGCACTCAACCACAGCCCCAGCCCCTCTGAAGGCCACAGCAGCTGCTGGGGGGCAGACAGGGGGCTCAGCCTCCCCACCAGCACCAGGGCTGATGCTGGCCCCAAGGACACAAGGAAACAGAAGCCAGTCAATCTCCGGCTCTGCTGCATTCATATTGTAGGCTATCCCCAACTCCGCCTGCATTTGCCCCCTTCTCTGCCTCCATCAGCCGCACTCCCCAGGACAGCATGAGCGTCCTGGGGCTCCTCAGGCAGCTCCTGCATCTCTCCAGTCTCCCTTCCCTCTACCTGCTGGGTTCCCGCTGACTCCCATGGCAGAGTCCTTGTTCGTGGATACGTTGATTTAGTGCTTTACTTTTGGGGGACTTCACCATTGAGGGTGTTTCACCTTCTGAGCCTCCATTCATTCCAACCCCAGGGCACGTGGTGAGTCCCCATCCTCTCCTCTCCTCACCCCTCCAAATTCATTTCCAGGGAGTCTGGTATATGCCATCAGTCCTGTCATACATACAAAATACCTGAGGAGAGAATGGGAGCTCATGGACCATCTCCCCTGCCACTGGACACCAAGAAGAGAACTTATAAATCCAGAGCACTTGGCTCATTGGAACCCAAGAGTACCATGAGTTAAACTCCCAAAACACTGAGAACAAAAGGAGAACAGACTCTTTAAAACACCAATTCCATGGACATTTTCTTGGACAACAGCTTTGGAAGAAGAGCCCAGCCTTCAGGCACGGGACCTGGGAGATTCTGTTTTACTGAGAAGCTGCTATTGGGCATGCCACATCTGACACACTGTTGTGCAAGAGTCAGACACAACAGGATCAAGCCTCAAGACAAGTAGTATAAGCCCAGCAAATAATCTATGAGCAGGATTATCACAAGAGAAAGCAGCAGACTCATGGCCTAAGATAAACTCTGGGAAATGTGCACAGAAGGGGAGGCAGGTTATTGTCGGTGAAACAGCATCCATTGGGCCAGTTTCCGCAGGGCATCCTTGAGCTCCTGATTTCTCATGCTGTAGATGGGGGGGTTCGCTGCTGGAGGCACCACTGAGTACAGCACTGCCACCACCAGATCCAGGGATGGGGAGGAGATGGAGGGGGGCTTCAGGTAGGCAAACATTGCAGTGCTGATAAACAGGGAGACCACGGCCAGGTGAGGGAGGCACGTGGAAAAGGCTTTGTGGCGTCCCTGCTCAGAGGGGATCCTCAGCACGGCCCTGAAGATCTGCACATAGGACACCACAATGAAAACAAAACATCCAAAAGCTAAAGAAAGACTAACCACAATAAGCCCAACCTCGCTGTGGTAAGATTGTGAACAGGAGAGCTTGAGGATCTGTGGGATTTCACAGAAGAACTGGCCCACAACATTGCCTTGGCAGAGGGGGAGTGAAAATGTATTGGCAGTGTGCAGGAGAGCATTGAGAAACCCAGTGCCCCAGGCAGCTGCTGCCATGTGGACACAAGCTCTGCTGCCCAGGAGGGTCCCGTAGTGCAGGGGTTTGCAGATGGCAACATAGCGGTCATAGGCCATGATGGTGAGGAGTGAAAATTCTGCTGCGATCAAGAAAGCAAGTATAAAGATCTGGGCAGCACATCCTTGGTAGGAAATAGCCCTGGTGTCCCACAAGACATTGGCCATGGATTTGGGGACAGTGGTGGAGATGGAGCCCAGGTCGAGGAGGGAGAGGTTGAGGAGGAAGAAGTACATGGGGGTGTGGAGGCGGTGGTCACAGGCTATGGCAGTGATGATGAGGCTGTTGCCCAGGAGGGCAGCCAGGTAGATGGCCAGGAAGAGCCAGAAGTGCAAGAGCTGCAGCTCCCGTGTGTCTGAGAACGCCAAAAGGAGGAACTCACTGAAGGAGCTTCTGTTGGACATCTGTTGTTTCTGGGCATAAGGATCTGTTCAAGAAGGTGAAAGAAGTGAGAAGTTAGGGCTGACTGCTTTCAGAAAAATCTATTCAGTTTCTTATAGAAACCCCCCAAACCGACTTTCACTTTTCAGAAGAGCTTTGGTGAGCTCTGCTTGGTGCTGGCTGAGGGTGCCCCAGGGAGCAGGAGGCTCTGCTGGGGGCTCTGCAGGACTCAGTCCTGCCCTACAGCAGTAGGGAAATAGGAACTTGGGGCGATCTTAGATTAAATCCACTCGTGAGATCAAAGAGCTTTTCAGCATTGTCACTCCCAATTCAGCTGACTGCAGAGCAGAGCTGTGGGCATTTTGGGTTGTGCCTTCTGTTCTGGTTGCCCCAGCACAGCTGAGGAGTGGTTTGAATGCAGCAATGCCTGGCATTTCTGCTGCCCTGCAAGGGAAACCTTGTGGGTGCTGAGATTGGGCACAGGGACTGTCCCTTAGTGCCGAGTGAGGACAGCCACTCTGTCCATCAGCCCTGCTCTCAGCTGCCCTGGGCTGGCAGCTCTTCCAGCTGGAGGACGATCGCACTCGGCTGTTCCCCCCAAAAGAAAGAGGCCACTGCTGGGAGCAGAGGAATCCCGTTTCCCAGTGCAGATCTCCAACCCCCTCACCCCATCTCATCGTACCTGAGGAGGATCTCAGCTCTGCCCTCCCAACCAGGGACACAGAGGCCTCATTACAGCTGCCCACATGCAGTCGTCCAGCAGCATTTCAATGGCCTTAGCACCGAGGGGTCTTCTCTATGGGGCTCAAAGGCTAACAGGATGCGAACTGGATGCTTTTCCTCCATGGCCATATGTGCATGACAGCACACGCAACGTTGGTGTCTGAGCTGCACTTGAATCCTCACCCCCCCAAACACCAGTGAGTGTGACAGTAAGAAGAAGGGCGGCAGGGAGAAGAGGAGAATACGGCAAAGGAGCCCTGCCAAGGGAGGCAGGAGAGGGACACACAGTCACACAGTCAGGCTGCTGGAAGGGTAACTCATAGCGAAGTCCCCATGACATTAAGGGCAGAGGCTCTGCTGTGTGAGTGAGGAGAGCAGGGGGCTGCTCCAGGGAAAGCATCAGCACTGCAGGGGATGGCAGGGAGATGCCTGAATCCCTCCTCCCACGGCATTGCTGGCAGCAGGTCTCTCTTCCTTCCTGCCCATGTCTCTGCTGCCTGCAGCTCCTCTTGGCCACGACCTCTTTCTCTGTCCCCACATCTCCTCCCTCTCCATGCTCCCAGAGCCCATCCCACCTGCTGTGTGCTCAGCTCTGCCCTGCAGACACCTCCTGGCAGCAGGGCACTGCCCAGGGGCATCTCTGTGTGTGCAGGGGCTAAGGAGCAGCTCAGACAAGGCCTAACAAGACCTGGGGTCTCATTGCCTATTCCAGAGCAGAGAAATAACTTCCCACTGCCCACCCAGCCAACCAAGAGAACAAAACACAAAGCACAGACACCTTCCCTTTCATGTAATTCCCTACTTTGACATCCATCTTTAAAACAACCATCTGCAAATGTCCTCTGGGTGACACAGAAGTCTGAGCATCCCTGACCCATGCTGCACCCTGTGGACAGCAGAAGCACCCTGCCCTGCCAGGGGTCACTCCTTCCACCCACAGCTTCTCTTCATAGCGCCGTTGGGAGCTCCCTGGGCAGGGGAGTGCTGACGCTGGCAGGCGGCAGAGTCCCTGCCCCAGCACACAGCCCCCTGCAGCACCAGGACCCTGCTCTGAAGGACAGCCCTGGGCACCCCTGGATGCACACCGCTGCACATCCCCAGGAGAAGGCAGCCGTCATGTCCTGTCCTCTGACAGTGTGGCAGGGTATCCCTGTTTTGGAGCATGTCCTTCTCCACAGTAAAGAGACCCTGAGAGCCATCCTGCCAATTCCTATCTGCAGCATGATGTGCCATGACTAGGAGACGCCTCCAAGACACTCATGTGCATTGCCCTGCTGCCAGAGACTTACTGTGTTAAGGGCTGTGAAGATTTCTCCTCCAGTGAGCTCTCAGCATCATCCCACCTCATGCAGCCTGTAACATCCCTCTTACTTCCCTCCTCTCCCCTCGGTGCCTGCAGGCAGTGCCCTCAGCCCTGCTGCCCTTTGCAGAGGAGCTGCTCCTGGGCAGAGCTGTCTCTCGGCACTGCTGCCCACTTGCCATCAGCTCCCTCCATCCCAGGAGCCCAGCCCAGCTCAGCAGCAGAGGCCCAGCCCAAGGCACCACTTGCTCTGCCCCTCTGGGCTCCCTCCACGTGTCCCTGGGGCTCCAGGGGAACCTGCTCTGAAACAGCCTGAAGGCATCACTCATGTTCCCTCCCTCAACTTCTCTCCTTCAGTGTCATTACTCCTATTAGAATAGTTAGGCACGACAGTAACTTTTTTTTTTTCCTATCATTAGACAGGACACATAGAAGGTGACAGGGAAGGATCTAATTTCTCCAAGCTGGTAGGATGTGTGCCATTGAGTGAATTTAGGCATTTCATCCTGGGTCTTTAGACCTGGGGCTAGGAAGACATGCAGCTCCCTTTTGCTCACACCATGTCTCTGCTTTTGCACACACGGGGTCGTGGACACTTGGTACCAGGGTTCCTTATGGCGAATATGAGCTTCCCTGGTGCCAGAGCTGTGTTGCTTCAGCCCAAATGTGCGGCAGTGTTGTCAGCCAGGAGCACAGGCAGGATGAGTGGGAACCTTTAATGCTGGAGACAGAGCTGTGATGCTGATGGAATCAACTGCCAAGGTGTGGTGGCAGAGCTCAGGACAGCTGCTCTTCAAGGACAGCATCCTCCAGGCTCAGCAAGGGTCCAGATCAAAACTCAGTCTAAACCTGAAAGGCACTTGAAGGGCACCATAAGGAGTGTTTGCTGCTTCAGGAACAGTTAAAGAAGACACAAAGATCCTGTGTGGCCACTGCTGAATTTAGGAAGAGCAGGTGTAGATAGATGTGAGATTCTGTGTATCTTCTTTGCCTCAGTCTTCCCCAGCAAGGTCTCCCAGGCCTCTGTGCCTCGAGACAAGACTCTGGAGGAGAACAGCCAGAATTGGACGGGGATCAAGTCGGGGTCACTGGAGCAAACAATCTTTTACCAGTCCATGGGTCTGGAGGAGTGGCACCCCAGGGAGATGAGCAAGTAGGCCAATGTCACAGTGAGGCCACTGTCCATCATCTTTGAAAGGTCACGGAGACTGTGGGGACTCCCTGATGATGGGCAGCACCCACACATTGCAGGCACCTTTCAAGAATGCCCAAATGATGAGCAGGGGAACGAAAGGCTGTGCTCCAGATCATGTCCACTCGGATCCCATTTCTGGGTGTCTGAGAGAGAAGGGAGGGAAGGGGAGCTTGTCTCTCGCCATCCTCTTTGCTTTCTGTGATGAAAGGACAGGATTGCTGGATGTGGGGAGAGCAGAGATGGACTTTTACCTGGAAGTCATCAAGGCTTTCAGCATCATCCCTCCAGAAATTTCTTGTGTCCAAGTTAGGACAGCATGGGCTGCATGGCTGGATAAGCAGTTGAGTAAAAAACCAGCTGGAGAGTGGCTGGGCTTGGAGGAGTGTGGTACATGCATGGTGCTCTGCCTGGAGGCATCTAGCTAGTAGGGTCCTGCAGGGGCCTAGCTTGCAACCTGCCCCGTTTCACATCTTTTGAATGACCTGGAGGATAGAAGAGAGTACTTTTTCATGTACATTTGTAGAAGACATCCCATTGAGGAGAGCAGGGCAGGGCTGCCCTCCGAAAGGACATAGACAGTGTAGAGGGATAGGCCAATAGGAAACTCATGATATCTAGTAAAGTTTTAACTGAAGTCCTGCTCCTGAAGTGGATGTAGGCTCTGAAATGTCCTAGGACAGGGACTGCCTAGGTGGGTAGCAGCTCTGCAGGAAAGGGTCTGCAGCTCTTTGGGTTCCATTAGGCAAAAGATGAGCCATCAGCAAAGATGGCCAACAACATCCTGGGCTTTGTGAGCAGGAGCACAGCCAGGGCAAGTGATTCTCTCTCTGCTCAGCTCTTCTTACACCACATTCAGAATACTTGCCCAGGTTTTGGTTCCCTGCAATGCCAGAGAGACATTGGCAAGCTGGAGGGCCACAAAAGTTCTGTGGAGGGCCACAGAGATGGTCAAGGTTGGAGCACTTGTCCTGTTAGGAGAGGCTGAGGGAGCTGGGCTTGTTCCCCCTGGAGAATGGAGGGCTTTGTGGGGAGGATGGAACAGACTTGCATTGCCTACGGTGAGGTTCCCAAGAAGACCCTGTGGTGCAAGGCAGGAGCATGGGAGGCAGTGAACTGAAACACGGGAGGGTCAGGCTCAATATAGGGAGAACCTTTTGCAAGGTGAGGACAGCCAGACATGGGAAGCCGTTTCCCAGAGAGTGTGCACTGCCTCCATCCCTGGAAGTTTCTCAGACCCATCTGGATAAAACCATGAGCAACCTGGAGTGACCCTGCTTTGAGTGGGATGTTTTCTAGAGATAACTAGCAAGGTCCCTTCCAGCCTGAATGACACTCTCATTCCTCACCTCTCCGTATCCTCAACATGAGGGAAATCCCTCAGGTTCCCTCTGACCGTGGAAATAATTCACATCAGGTACAAGGCAGCAGCACAGGCACCCCAAACAGTCCCCATGACATCCCTGGCCTCAGCTTTAATTTACTGCTTCCTTTTTCCCCCTCTCAAATTCCTCACTGTTCTCATTCTCACACCTTCCAAAAAGGCCAGCCTACCCTGGCTGGCTGGGATGGCGTTCATTGCTTCAAAGCAATCTGTAGGGATCCAAGTTTCAGATTTGTGACCAAAACTCTTTTAGCTATTGCTGAACAGTGCTTAAACAACAGGAAGGTCTTCTCATGCTGTTTCTCATGCTGCCCTTCCAATGAGTGGGCTGGGGTTGGGCAAGAAGTTGTGAGGGGACGCAGCCAGGACAGCTGACCTCAAATGACCAAAGGGATATTCCATCTCATAGGATATCACCCTCAGCAGTAAAAGCCCAGGGAAAGGAACAGGAAGGGGGGATATTTGTGATTATGACATTTGCCTCCCCAAGTCACCGTTACGTGTGATGAAGGCCTGGAACCTTTCCTGGAAATGGCTGAACATTTCCCTGCCAATGGCATGGAGTGAAGGAATTCCTTTTTTGCTTTGCTTGTAAATGCAGCTTTGCTTCACTTATGAACCTTTCTTAATTCCAACCCATGAGCTCTTCTCACTTTTACCTTTCCAGTTCTCTTCCCCAGGCTGCTGTTGGGGGAGTGAGCAAGGGACTGGGTGGCTGATTAGTTACTGGCTGGGGTCAAGCCACCACACTTGTTAATCCTTTCCACATTGGCCATGCTTGTCTTCTTTTAGATCCTCCTGTGGTGTTTCTGAGATGGTTGCTGAGGTACTTTCTACCTTGGGCAGCAAATCCATGAAACAGGTCACCCCTTACCTTACCTGTAGTGTCCTGCAATTGCTCACATTGTTATCTTGTTGGAGTGTCAGGCATCTGCACATACACCATAACATCTGAGCCACTGCCCTGCAGTGTTCCCAAAGAGAAGAGATTCAGCTGAAGCTGAGGGTCTCTACGTCAGACACTCATGGGAGCAGAATTCAGTCATTGGCACCCAGGAACATCACCTTTATTAATTTCTTCTTCTCTGAAGGCACTAGCAAGTGATGGGGAGAAAGGAAGAAAGGAGAGGGTTCATCACTGCTTTTGCAGTCTGCACACACAGCTCAATTTTGTCCTACTATCAAAGGTTTAATCCAGGTTCATTTTGCTACCTAGCATGATTTTTTGAAAGTGTACCATGTGCTTCTCTTTTTAAGGGAGTCTAGAAAAGCATCATCCAACATAAATAGCTGTCCTACAGACATCTGTGGAGAAGAGGTGAATTCTACTCATGAAGATTATTAATTAAGGAGTGCAAACCCTCAAATTATGATAGGGGGACTGAGGAACTTACAGACTGTTATGGGTGTCATCGATCCACATGACACAGGATGAGCAAGACCACCTAAATGAGGCTTCTGGAGGGCTGGCTGGTGCTGGCAATAAAGAAAATGAAACAGTATTGGAGAGCAATGAGGTAAGCCAATCAAGAACTGAATCAAGAGCTTGCTGAAAAGAGCCAAAAGGAAGGTTGGGTCAGGGTGAAAGCTACCCCATGCTCTGGGGGTAAGGTACGTGGTTCGGGCAGCTTCCTGAACAACGCCTAATTCCCTGGCGGCTGATTCTCTGGACCTGCACCACACAGCAGCCAGGTTTCTCAGCAGGGCTTTCCATTTCCCCTTCCAGAAATGACCATGTCTCTCCATTCAACATTCATGGACCCCTACCTACCACTTGAGAAAGCACATTTTGCTGAGAGGAAGACCTCTCTGAGGCACATCTGTCCTTGAGGTCCATGGGCTTGTGCAAGGCTTGGGGTGGAGCTCCTTTGGTGCTGACATTTCTATTGCCGAGCACCCTCTGAGCACCACTGCCTGGAAAGATGAGGAATGATCATCAACATTTAAAGAAAATATGAGCACATTTTCCATCAGCTGAAATGCACTGAACAGTTTTCATCCATAGACAACGCTTTCCCACGATGCCAACATGGACATTTCCAGCCTGTGTACTACACTCAGGAGAGTGTAGTACGCCCCTGACCCTGCTCTGCCCACTGTACTGTGTATTGACTCTCAGCACTCTTTCACATGTTTTCACATGTCCTGCTTGAACTGACCACTTCTAAAGGCATCTTTTCAGCAGGCTGCCTGATGCTCTCTTGAGCCATCTCCTCAGTTGAGGTTCTACCTGTGTTCCCATGTATCTCACTGAAAGTGTTCCACTAAGGTTACCGACAGTGGGAAGTGGACTTCAGTGCAGGAAACTTGGACTGCATCTATTAATTTTTACTGAGGTATTCCTTTCTTTTTTCTTTTCTATTTCTTTGCTTTTTTTCTTTTTATTGGGAGTTAAGAAATATTCTTCTGTGACTGTGTGCAGCTGGTTCTCCAAAGAAAGCAGGTGAGAATGTGTGCAAATGAGCTGAAGCATTGAGCTACAGTCTTTAGTGGAAAGAGCTTAGAGTTGAGAAATCCTGATGCAAGTCCCGGGTGGCCACAGAGAGAAATGACCGGTGGAGGTGGAGGCAGGGGGACCAAGGATGACGATGGGACATGGGACAAAGATGGCCTGTACAGTGTCTGACAGAAATGATCCTAGCTTTCCTACATAGTCAGACTTCATCAGGAGATGCTCTGGATCAATATGAATTGGAGAAGGCTGATCTCACTCGTTCTGTAAGCAGTAAAATAAAGAAAACTGGAAAAAAAACTGATTTATTGTTCCTTCTTATTTAAATCTTTTCTGCTTGGCTACTCTCCTGAAAGTTCTCCAATTAGCCACAGAAGACTTGAAGAACTAGGGAAAATGATGCCCAGAGGCATGGCTTGTTAGGGTGTTTTGCATGGCAATGAGCTCTCTGGTGCCAAGTTCCTGAACTGCAAAGACTGAAAGATGAACAAGCCTCTAAAGAAGTGGAAGGCAGAAGCAAACACCAAGTTTCTGAGGGCATCGGAGGCCCCACTGAGGGCCAACACTGGCAAAGCCACGAAGGCAATGACCAGTCACCGTGTCGGTCCCTGGGGGCTCATTAAGCAAAAACTGGGAGACACTGGTTGCAGGTGGCAAAGGCCATGTGCTGGTGGCTCTGATGCCATGTAAGCCCTTGGGGTTTGTTTATCGTCAGAGTGGCCAAGCCCTGACCCCCAGGACCCGGTAAAGGAGGTCCTTCATGCCTTGCTCAGGACCCTGCCTAGGGTCAGTGTGAGTGGGGGGGTGTGGCGGGGGCAGGAGGCAGGTTGGTGGCAGATTCTGTTCCTTTAATGACAAAGCTGTGGTTTTCTGGGGATGTGCCAATGCATGTGAGTTCCACAAAAAAACACCTGGCTTCATAGCCCTGCTATTGGCCCTCAATCACCTAAGCTGTCCCTGTCCCAGACTCGCTTGTCTCCTCAATTTGGATCCATTTCCCAGCACCGCACTGCACACCCTCCTTATTCTGCTACCCTCAAATCAAACATTGAACTATTCCGCATTAGCATGACTTCTCCTTGCTCTTTCAGGTCTTCTGCTGGCCTGTCACACACTTTCTTCTATGCACACACCACTCTCTCCCTCCAGTCCCATGTGTCTCACAAAGCCTTCCCACCTCCCCTGCAGCAATGGGACCTCACTCCAGGAGGTTCAGGCATTCTCCAGGCTCATGGATGTTTCCTGAATTCCAGGCAAGTTTGGGTAGGGAAGGAGAGGAAAACAGAAAGGTCGGCTCATGGGGCATGATGGGCAGTGTTCAGCTACCCCCAGCAATGGGCACTCCCCATCTGCCAGGTTGAGGCATGCTCCCAGGATGGAAACTTCTCATAGAAGCCCTGCTTTGTGGAGGGACCTTCAGCCACACTCCCAGGGCACACCTCCTCCTCCTCCACCCGCAGACATCAATGGCTTTCCATTTCTGGGCTCAGACGGGGTTGGAAGGATTTGTGAAAGCCCTCAACCATCACCTTGCTTCTCGCTGACTTCCCTCCACCCTCTCTCCCATCCCTACACACTGCCAGTCACTGCCTAGTTGCCAACTGGAAAGTGAAGAAGCTCTCAAGGCTTCTCATCTCCTTCTCTGGGGATGGCCATGTTTCTCCAGTCACCATTCATGGATCCTAGAAACATCCGTTGAGGAAGCACATCAAGATGTGTGAGGGGGGGGACCTCCCTGAGGCACCTCTGTACTCTTTGAAGTGTACATGCTTGTGCCAGGCCTCGGGAGGAGTTTACCTGGTGCCCAAATTTGTATTGCAGATGGTTGGTCTGCAATGGACCAGGAATGAGACAGAACTGGTGTCAGGAATGTCGTGGGAGGGGAGACTCGGTGTCCTGGGTGGGGCTGGAGTGGAGTTAATTTTCTTCATAGCAGCCCCTCTGGTGCTATGTTTTGGGGTTGTGACCAAACCAGTGTTGATAAAACACGGATGTTTTAGCTATTGCTGAACAGTAGCTGCACAGTGCCAAGGCTTTCGCTGTTTCTCCTGCTGCCCCACCAGCGAGTAGGCTGGGGGTGGGCAAGAAGTTGGGAGGGGAAACAGCCAGGACAGCCGACCCCAACTGACCAAAGGGATATCCCACGCCATATGACATCATGCTCAGCAATAAAAGCTGGGGGAAGAAGGAGGAAGACGTTTGGAGTTTTGGCATTTCTCTTCCCAAGTAATCCTTACTCATGATGGAGCCCTGCTTTGCTGGAAATGACTAAACACCTGCCCACCGATGGGGAGCAGTGAATGTATTCCTGATTTTGTTTTGTTTTTTCAGTATTTCTGATTCTTCTTTAGCTGTTCCTGAAGTAGAAACAACTCACCTTGGTGCCCTTGCATGCCCTTTTGTGTTTCAGTTGAGTTTTGGTAAGAACCATTGCTGTGCTTGGAGGATACTTCCTTTGAAGAAAAGATGTATCCAGGCACACGGTGAAAATGGTTCGTCTGTTCCTTGGCTGTATCATCAAGGGTGTGAGTAAAGACCCCAGTGTGATGTGCTTTGTGTTCAGGCAATGCCTGCAGCTCTTGGGTAGAGAAGGGACAGACCTTGCCTCTCTGATGGCATCTGATGACTGATGCCTCTGACTGATGGCATCAGTCAACAGCACACAGGCACCAAATCTCACTGCTTGCACTGCCATCTGGGGTGTCTGCCACACACCCACCACACCCACCCTGAATGGGAATTGCTTTCCTCTTGGCCATAGAATCATCATAAATATCACAAAATGGTTTGGCTTGGAAGGGACCTTAAAGATCATGCGGTTCCAACCCCCCTGCCACAGGCAGGGACACCTTCCTCTAGACCACGTTGCTCAGGGCCCCATCCAAGCTGGCCTTGACCACTTCCAGGGACAGGGCATCCACAGCTTCTCTGGGTATGAAATTCCTGAGGGTGCACTCAATCCCACTGTTCATGTCGCCAACAAAGTTGTTAAACAGCACCAGTCCCAATACAGACCCCTGAGGAACGCCACTCGTCACTGGTCCTGTACACTCTCTGCAAGCCCTGGCATCTCATGGAGCTCTGTTGGCCTGGATTGAAAAATTAAATTGAGTAGACACCCGGATCTCTGTAAGGCAACGTGGGGATGAACATGAGACCTGGCAAATCCAGCTGATGGAGAAGAGAAAGAGAGAGCCTGAGCTCTGCCTGTGGCACATGACTCCAGTTGTTCAGATGAATAACTCTCAAGGCTGCCCTGAACAGAATGAGTGGGGGCAGGTTCAGGTGCCCTCATTTGGCCATCAGCTGTCATTTCAGTTGGCCAAAGAAAAATCCCAGCAGCCTCTAAGAGGATTCCCCCAGATGGTGGCCTGTCTCTAGGAACTGCTCCATTAGAGCTTGCAGTTGCCTGCACACATCTTCGACCACCCCTGACACCTTCAGTGTCACCAGGCGCTGTGTCTGAACAGCCCAGTCCTGCCCTCCATCCCCATTAACAGCCATGGGAACTGAGACAAGGAGCTCCCACGCAGGTGCCTATTTTGTGCCCACCTCAACACCTGATGCAAGAGGAATCTCCCCTCCCGTTGGGTTGTGTTGTGCATGGGAGGGAGCTAAGTCCCCTTCTGGCCCCAGGACTACAAACCCACAAATGAGATGCCTCTATTGACTCATCTGCATCCCTTCCCTCAGCAGGGGTAACACAGATCCCTCCTTGTCACTCTCTGCTTGTCCTGTCTCATGATGGGACAAGGAAAGGTGATTCTCATGCCCAAATCTTTTCCTCATAGGAGAAATGACAGTGCTGGGAATAATTGTCTCTGCTCAGCTGCGGGAGGGAAGATCAGTGATGCCTTCAGGCTGTTTCACAGCAGGTTCCCCTGGAGCCCCAGGGACACGTGGAGGGAGCCCAGAGGGGCAGAGCAAGTGGTGCCTTGGGCTGGGCCTCTGCTGCTGAGCTGGGCTGGGCTCCTGGGATGGAGGGAGCTGATGGCAAGTGGGCAGCGCTGCAGAGAGACAGCTCTGGCCAGGAGCAGCTCCTCTGCAAAGGGCAGCAGGGCTGAGGGCACTGCCTGCAGGCACCGAGGGGAGAGGAGTGAGGCAGAGAGAGGTTATAGGCAGTGTGGGGTGGGAGGATGCTGAGAGCTCACTGGAGGAGAATCACTCACAGCCCTTTCCGTGGTAAGTCTGTAGGTGCACGGCAATGCAGCCTCATTTCCTGGAGGGATCTCCCAAAGCTGGCACATCCCACAGCTTATGGGATCTGTAAGTACAACTCTCACAGTTTCTCTAGTGCAGAGGAGGAGGCCGTGCTGCAGAGCAGGGACATTCCACTGCACCATCAGAGGGACAGAACATGACGGCTGCCTTCTCCTAATGGCTGCAGGGGCGTAAAGGTGGATGTGCACCTGTGGGTGCCCAGGGCTCCCCTTCCAAGCAGGGTCCCTGTGCCCCAGAGTGTTGTGTGCTGGGGCAGGGACTCTGCGCCTGCCAGGGTCAGCACTCAGCCTGTCTGAGGAATTCACCATGGTGCTGTGGGGAGAAGCTGTGGGTGGAAGGAGCAGCCCCCAGCAAGGCAGGATCCTTCTGCTGTCAACAGGGTGCTGCCTGGGTCAGGGCTGCTCACAGCTCCACATCACTCTCAGAATATTTCCAGGGGGATGTCTCAAGGAGAAGACCAAGGCAGGGATTACTATAAAGATAAGGAGCTTTCCTGAGTCTGTCTTTTCAGTTTCCTATTCCAGGTGGGGAGGGAAGGGGAGAGAAAAAAATAAATGGAAAAGGAACTCTGAAGTTTTAATAAGTTACTGAGACTCCTGAACTGTAATTTTGAGTGATCAGTAGGTCTGTCAGAAGCCCTGTAACATGCCTTCAGCCACTCCTCTGCCTATGGACAGCACCAGCATCACCTCTGATGGACCCATCAGGGCTGTTCTGACCTGCCCTTTTCCACCTGCAAACAGGAACAAGTGCCCAGCCAGTGCCCTGCAAACAGGCAGGTTTCTGGAGGGCCAAGGTGAGTGCACAGAGGTTGGGATGGGGTCTGTGAGCACTGACAGGGAAAAGACATGGGACAGGGAAACACCTCCCAGCAGGAAAATCTCCAGGCAGCAGGGATATGATCAGGGAATGAGAGGAATCTAAAACCAGAAATGTTGTGGGAGGGAGAATTCAGAAAACTCCTTGTGATCCCCTCCAATGCAGACCCCTTCCTCTGAGCAAGCCCCCTTGCCTCCTCTCCCACCCACCAAAGCCCCTGCCCTCAGGGCTGTGGGCTCCAAGGCGGGAACCACCTCCTCTGCAGCCAGAGCTCCAGCAGAGCCGTGGGGCAGCTCTCCAGCCACGGGCCCAGTTCCCTCTGCAGAGCACAGGGGCTGAGAGCAGCTGCCCGGCAATGTTGGTGTCTGGGAGGTGGCGTGCCCAGCTGGGGAAGGGTAACGCTGCCTGAGTGCCCGGCTGCCTCTGCCCTGACCTCTCTCAGCCAGGCCCTCACTGCATATTTGGTTGTTTCTCCACTTGTCTGTGTTATTGCTGTTGTTCTTTCATTCTTGCTGCCAGGCTCTCTGGGGAGGTGGAGTTTCAGCTGCAGAGGCACACACTGATTTTGTGGTTCCTTTCATGCAGGTGTGACCATGGGAACAAGTGTCCCAGCTTTCATCTCACCTGTGAGGCTGTGGGCAATGCAGTCTGTGGGGCTGGAGAATAAGGTGGCTTTCCCTTCATCAGATGCCATCATTACGACAGCTGGCTATGTCCTTGAGGTGTCCTTCCAAGCTGTGAGATGTCCCTCCAGAATGCGAACCTGTCCCCTGGCACCCTTTTGTTATCTGAAAACCTCATGCACAAGTGCAGAGATGCTACAATGGAGGAAATGCTGATGGGTTGGTGAAATGAGCCATGTGTATCCTTGGCTAGAAGCGGGGAGCTGAGACCTTGAGAAAGGGTGAGACATTTAGTGGTCTGCATCACTCTGTTCTCAGTAGCGTCTGGTTGTTTTTCAGGGTAACACAAGAGTGTGATCAACCCTATCGCAAGCCCACAGAAGCTTGGAGGGAACAAGTCAGAGGGACAGACCAGCTCCCCTCACTCTGCACTAAGCCACAGGCAATCCTTTCACCTCACAGGACTCCCTCTGTTCTCCCTGAGTGCAGCAGAAATGCTGAGGCTTTCTGACATCCAGGAAAACTCCCCAGGTGAGATGAGGGCACCTTTAAAAACCCCAAATCTTTAAAACTGCAATCTATTATCCCTGTTGCTGAGCACTTAAGAGTGCAGATGCTGACAAACCCTTATGCATTAGGAGCAGTTTCACCTCACAAACTCGAACAGCAGGACTGACCCCTGCCCCAAACATTCCCATGAACCCACTGCTGGAGAACAAGGTTGACTCCTCAGCAGCCAGTGGGGGGAGGTCCTGATCCTCACGGCATGCTTGACCAGCACAAGTGAGAGCTGCAGCCACTGAGCTGAAGGAAGGTGTCCTAGAAAACTAGTGGGTGAAGGGGAAGGTCAAGGAGAAAGGCCTTAATTTTGCTCAGAGAAGTCTCCCCTAACTCTTCATTGACTCTTCTTATAAGAACAGGACCCCATGTCCAGAGGCAGCAACCATCCAACACAAGCTCCATCACCCAGTTCCTCCTCCTCACATTCGCAGACACACGGGAGCTGCAGCTCTTGCACTTCTGGCTCTTCCTGACCATCTACCTGGCTGCCCTCCTGGGCAACGGACTCATCATCACTGCCATCGCCTGCGACCACCGCCTCCACACCCCCATGTACTTCTTCGTCCTCAACCTCTCTGTCATTGACCTGGGCTCCATCTCCACCACTGTCCCCAGATCCATGGCCAATTCCCTCTGGGACACCAGGTCCATCTCCTCCTTGGGATGTGCTGCACAGGTCTTTTTCTTTCTCTTCTTCATTGGAGGAGAATTTTGTATTCTCACCATCATGGCCTATGACTGCTACGTGGCCATCTGCAAACCCCTGCACTACGGGACCCTCCTGGGCAGCAGAGCTTGTGTCCACATGGCAGCAGCTGCCTGGGGCAGTGCTTTTCTCAATGCCCTCTTGCACACTGCCAATACATTTTCACTCCCCCTCTGCCAAGGCAATGCTGTGGACCAATTCTTCTGTGAAATCCCACAGATCCTCAAGCTCTCCTGCTCAGATGCCTACCTCAGGGAAGCTAGGCTTCTTGTGGTTAGTGCCTGTTTATTTTTTGGTTGTTTTGTTTTCATTGTGCTGTCCTATGTGCGGATCTTCAGGGCCGTGCTGAGGATCCCCTCTCAGCAGGGACACCACAAAGCCTTTTCCACGTGCCTCCCTCACCTGGCCGTGGTGCTGCAGCCTTTGTCACAGTACAGACAATTCGGTGGGCATTGCTGAAGAGCAAGTTCCATTCTTGCAAGAGCAAGAATGTGGAGCTATTCACCTTCCAGACAGCGTACCTCCATGAGCTAATTAAAGGTGGTGTCTTTGGTTCTCTAATAATCTATACACACATACACATGCGACCTACCTTTAGAGTCCAGGCAGTGTCAGAGCGACGGGGCAGGTCCAGGTCCGAGCCAAGAAGCCAGTTCTCAGGTCGGGATCAGATCCCGCGATTGCCAGACAGGTTCAGGGTGACAAGGCAGGGCCAAGGCCCAGCAAGGAAGGCAGCCCGCAGGCTGAGGTCAGGATCAAGAGGCTCCATGGCCAGGCAGGGAGCAGTGCTCTTCTGACACAGCTCTAGAAAAGACTGGAGGCCCAGGGCTGAGCTTAAATAGAGCTCCTGGGCCCGTGAGTGTGGGTGGAGGCCCCAGGTGAGGCTGATCAGGGCCATTAAGGCTTATTAGTGCACTCAGGGGCCTGACAGGGACCTTGACTGCCAGCACTGGTCTTGGTAACTGCTGCAACCCTCTTTGATCTGAGAGGTGAATGACAAAGATGCTTGATCGCCAGTGGGGATCCTTGTGTTCCTCATGTTGTGCAGAACAGGCAGCAGAAGGAAAGGCTGAGGAACCCAACGGCAAGCAGAACCCAAGAGCTTCAGGGACCAAACCGGAGCAAGGCAGAAACATCCGAACCCAATGTTTCTGTGCTGCTCCAGTGCGTATTTGGGGACCCCGAGTATACTCTGCAGGAGCTGCTGTGCCGCCACATTGCATGGGATGGGAGGAGGGAGACCATTGTTCCGCAGTTCCTGTGGCCTGTTAGTGACACTGATGGATAATACAGGTTGGATTCTTACACAAGGGGAGATCGGCTCGTATAAATTCAGCCAGAATGGATGAGATGGCGGATACCCATGTATCTGCATCTGCTTCTCCTTGTTTGCGGACAAAAACGTGGTCTTAGAATCATAGAATATCTCGGGTTGGAAGGGACCCATAAGGATTGTTGAGTCCAACTCCCTGCTCCTCACAGGACCACCTAAAACTAAACCAGATGACTTAAAGTGTTGCCCAGACGCTCCTTGAACTCTGACAGGCTTGGTGCCCTGACCACTTCCCTGGGGAGCCTGTTCCAGGGACCGACCACCCTCTCGGTGAAGAGCCTTTTCCTAATGTCCAGTCTAAACTTCCCCTGACGCAGCTGTATCCCATTTCCTCGTGTCCTGTCGCTGGTCACCAGAGAGAGGAGATCAGCACCTCCCCCTCCGCTGCCCACCTTCAGGAAGGTGTAGACTGCGGTGAGGTCACCCCTCAGCAATGAGGTCACTCTTCAGCCTTCTCTTCTCCAAACTGAACAAACCAAGTGACCTCAGCCACTCCTCATAACTCTTGCCCTTGAGACCTGTCACCATCTTGGTCGCCCTCCTCTGGACACACCCTAATAGTTTGATGTCCTTCATATATTGAGGCACCCAAAACTGCACCCAGCACTCCAGATGGGGTCACACCAGTGCGGTGCAGAGTGAGACAATTGCCGCCCTCGACCAGCTAGTGATGCTGTGCTTGATGCACCCCAGGACACAGCTGGCCCTTTTGGCTGCCAGGGCACACTGTTGACTCCTGTTCAACTTGCCATCAACTCAAACCCCCAGATCTCTTTCCAGCCTCTCTTCCCCCAGTTTATACATATAACCAGGATTACCCCGTCCCACATGGAGAATCCTGCACTTGCTTTTATTACATTTCATATGGTTGGTGATTGCCCGGGTCTCTAGCCTATCCAAATCTCTCTGTAAGGCCTCTCTACCCTTGAGAGAGTCTACAGCTCCTCCTAATTTAGTATTGTTGGCAAACTTAATGGACATTTGCCTCCTGTGTCCAGATCATTTATAAAAACATTAAAGAACACTGGCCCTAAAATCGAGCCCTGGGGAACCCCACTGGTGACTGGCCACCAGCCTGATGTAACCTCATTTACTATAACTCTTGGAGCCTGACCTGTAAGCCAGTTGTTCACCCACCATATTATGAACTTGTCTAGCTGTATGCTGGACAGGTTATCCAGAAGGATACTGTGAGAGACAAGAAAAAACTATGAGCCATTTGGGATAAGCAGTCAAATAGTTCAGGATGAATTTAGGGATAGAGAAAAATACAGCTTCACTTCCCAACTGTATTTCCAGAGCCTGCAGCTGTAAGGATTTACCTGTCTAAATGTCAGTCTGAGTCATCTCGAAGTGCATTTATAATCATTAGGTCATTTATAATGATCTGTCTTCCTCAGATTATTGCTAACCAAGGAAGCTTGGGTGACCAGCACAAATGCATAGCCAGACTTTTTGATAAGCAAACCTGAGTGAGCTGAATCCCACTCTGCAGATGCTGGTGGGACCACCCCTTCCAAGATCCAAGCCAGTGGAAAGAGTGGAAAGGGGACACGTTAAAGGGTGTCCTCTGAAACACAAGACAACTTATCTAGGATCTGCATCCCCTTCTGCACCTGCCTCGTTCTTCACTCTGTAGAGACCTAGAGTAACTAATATCACGACTTACATCCCTAATTTGTGTTCCTGATGCAGCCATCCCTGGAGTTTTAGTTAAGGTTAGTCAAGCTCAGTTACACAGAGCTTTTCAAGCTATCAGTGAGCTTAGAAAATTCTAGATAATTCTGGTAGATTTATTGTAACCACAGAAAAGACAAAGAGGCAAGCGCTACCGCCCATGTGCCCCTCAGGAGCAGCACAACCACCACCTCGAGGGCCTTCTGTGTGGGCTTGGCTCCTTGTTGCGTGCCGTTGGCTGGAGGAATGCTGGCCTGCCTGCTGGCGGCACTCACTCCTCCCTGAGAAGGCCGGGACATCCCCTTCAGGCCTTGGAGCTTGGACCTCATCGTGAGCCCTGCTCTGCTGCTGGCTCCTGCTTCTTGAGGAGTCGTAGCCCCGGCCGTGCTGAGCCCACCTGTGGCCATCGTGGTGCCGCCTTGGGGACCTGCTTCGGACCCTCTCTGGGGCCCCGGCATGGCCACCAGCACCGTTTCTCCTGGAAGATCTGTGGTGCTGGTGGCCTGAGGGATGCCACTGACTCCTTTATGCAGAGCAGTGTTGAGCTCTCCCGCTGTTGTTTTTATGCAGGATGTTGTGCACCTCGTATTCGCTGGGTCCCATCTCGCAGAAGATGTGGCAAACAGGCTGCCGGCAGTTTGGGCACACGGCTCTTCTGCGGACCCACTCTTCTATGCAGGGAAAGCAGAAACGGTGCCTGCACCAGCCCACGTAGGCTTCGTTGTTGATGGTGTCCAGGCAGATCGGGCAGAATGGGCCCTCAGAGGCATCCAGCGGCGCGGCCTGGGGCACCTGGCTGGTGCTGTCAGCAGGGAAAGAGGGGCCCTGTTCTGCTAAGTCCTCCTCCGACGCCATCTCGTGCTGCAAGCGTGAGAAGAGCTACAAAGCTCGTGAGCTGCCTGGGAGACGCAACCTGCAGGAAGCAGCAAAGCTGAAGAAGTCCAGCACCAAGGAGGTGCTCTGTGTGCTCCTGCTCTGCGGGCAGGGCGGTGACTGACCTCCCCGACACGTGCAGGCAGGAATTGGGAAGGCAGGAGAGCGGTCCCTGGCCTCTCAGCAAGGGCAGGAGAAGGGTGGGGGTGCGTCCCCATCTGGCAGATCCTCTCTGCGCCCTCGGCAGGGAGCCCGCGGGATGGGGGTCCTTCGTCCCCCCACCTGCAGACAGCTGTCCCCCACGCACAAGGACAGCACTGTGGCCCTTCAGGGCTGCCCCACGCCTCAAAAGGCGTGATATCACGGGCGTCACAATGGCTTTCTGGTGACATCACAGGGCTTTTGGGGACCACACCCCGAAGACACAAGCCCCAGTGTTGGGGGAAAAAAAGCCCCATGTGGCAAGCATTGTGTGTCCAGCGCTGGGCTCCCTGGTACAAGAGAGATGTGGACATACTGGAGAGTCCAACAGAGGGCCACGAGGATGCTGAAGGGGCTGGAGCATCTCTCCTATGAGGAAAGGCTGGGAGAGCTGAGGATCTAGGGAGCTGGTGTTCCTCGGTCGCACACAGTCACCGACCTTCAGGTAGTTTTCCTCAAGTCTCTTAATCTCCAGGCGGATCCTGAACAGAATAGACTGCAAAAAAAGACAAGTGATCTAGTGTGAAGCTGTTATTACTTACATTTCAGCATCTAAAGAAGCAGGACAAAGCCAACTCAAAACATTTAAAACATCACTGGAGACTTAAGAGAGTGTCTTGATATTTGAAAAAGTTTTTAAAATGTACATTTTTCCAAAGAAGAACACTGGGACATGAGAATAAAACTTTGGTTGTGTGTACCTCTCCGTAATTGCTTGCTTTGATGTTGAAACAAGAATGTATGTCTCATTTATCTGCCATTGGTAGAAGCAGGACATGAAGGAATTACCAGGTCAGACAGTCCCCAATCTGATAATCTTGTGTCTTGGTTAATTCAATGTAGAGTAGGAAGATACTCAGTTAACTGATTGCTCATAATCTTAGCTGGTGGACTCATCCTTTCTCTCATCTGTTCCCTTAATTGAACATCTTTTGAAAAAATACTGAAGATTTAGAATTGAAACAAAAGCTGTTCTATAAAATGTTACAAAAGATGGTGGTGCGTATATCTCACCCATTATTAATGTCAGCTTTTTTCCCCTTAGCACTAGTGCTACCGGAGGAAGCCCCGTTAGAAAGACTGAAGAAAAGCCAGATACAAAACGAACTGTCATTAAGAGCATGGAGGAGTATCATAATGATATAACAGCCCCTGATGAAGACATCGTTATTATGATCCAGGTCCCTCAGTCAAAGTGGGAGAAAGATGACTTTGAGTCTGAAGAGGAAGACATTAAATCTACCCAGGTGCCCGCAAGCGTAGGAGAACCTGCTAATGTTATAAAAAATGTGAGTGCTAAGCCACCAAACCCTGTAAAACACAGTGAAAAGGAGATGGAGCCTTTGAAGGAAACAGAGAAAGCTACAAAAGAGGTGAGATGTGAAAGCTCCCAGCATGACGCAAAAAGTTCAAAAAGTTCGATGTCAAGTGAAAGAGGAAAAACCAAAGACAGGGATCATTCTTTGTCAGACAAAGACACTTCTGAGAAGAGACAGAGCAATGTTCAGCAAGAAAAAGACCACTCGGAACGTGCGACTGAGCAAGGAAATGGAAAAAGTATTTCTCAATCTTCCGAAGACTGCAGATTTTCAGAGAAGCATGATACTGGCCATGGATCCGCTGACAAGGACTTTACTGCTAACCAAGACAAAAAATCTGACCGTGATGGCAACAGAGATTATTCTAGTTCCAAGCATAGAGATGAAAAGAGTGAATCAGCAAGGAGAAAAGACTCCCCTTCTCAAAAGAGAGAATCTACATCAGTACAGAAAAGTAAGCCGAGAGAGGAAGGAGCAGAGCTGTCCGAAAAGTGCACTGGAGATGCCAAGAGGAGCAGCTCCAGCCCTGCGCGTGAGCGGCAGCAGTCTGATCACAAAGCTGCTCACGATTCCAAGCGCCCATTGGAGGAACCCAAACCTCGAGATGAAAATGCAGGAAAAGAGAAGGAGAAGCAGGTACCAGAAGTAAAGAGCAATGAAGAGAAAGAGCCAGGTGGTAATAAACCACCTTTGAGACAGGAATCGCCAGGTGTAAAAAATGAGAACGCAACTGGACGAAACAATGAAAGTGTTGTCGAGCCTAAGCCTCAGGTGAGCAGCTCCTCACAGCTCTCTTCTGATCTAACTCGAGAGACTGATGAGGCTGTGTTTGTACCAGACTGCAATGACGCTGACAGCGAGAGGAACGTATCTGCAAAAGGTGAGGAAGTGGCAGGAAAAAAACATAAAGAGCCAAAAGCAAAGGCTGTTGATAAGGTGACAGAGGGTGCAGCAGCACCTGCTGCAGCTGAGCAGCCTGAAGCAAGCCAAAGTCAAAGTCAAAGCAGTCCCCGTGTCAGGCACAGCCGTAGCCAAAGCCCTTCCGAGAGTCAGCCTGGAAGGCACAGGAGCAGTGCCAGCTCCGGAGAGAGTCGACAGCAGGGAAAAGGAAAAGAAGAAAGAGAAGAAGGACAAGAAGCAGAAGAAACACAAGAAGCAGAAGAAACACATTGGAAATGAAAGGGAATTGGAAAAGAGCCACAAACACAAGCAGAAAAAATGGAAGAAGAGCACAGATAAGGAGAAAGATGAGCAAAAAGTGAAATCTGTCCCTCCATAGAAGGAGAGATAATAAGAAAAGACTTAATTCCCAAGTCATCTGTATTAAATTTTGTTAAAATGGGAACGAATTCAAGCGTTGCAAGTAATGACGTGAAAGACCCTGTGCTGCACTTCAAATATTGCCGCTTGATTGTTTGATTTTTACATCGGAGCTTTAAAAAGTGAACATTTTGTGCAGAAGTGTGAGTTGTGACCATCTGTCCTGGTTTCAGCTGGGATAGAGTTAATTTTCTTCTTGGTAGCCGGTATGGGGCTGTGCTTTGGGTTTAGGACGAGAACAATGTCGATGCTAAGAATCGCTAAATAGTCGCTAAGTAGTGCTTACATTGGTCAAGGACTTTTCAGCTTCCCGTGCTCTGCCCGGTGCACAGGGGGGCTGGGAGGGAGCACAGCCAGGGGGGCTGACCCAGACTGGCCAAAGAGTTATCCCATACCACATGACATCATGCTCAGTATATAAGCTGGGGGAAGAAGAAGGAAGGGAGGGACATCTGGCGGGATGGCGTTTGTCTTCCCAAGTAACCGTTACGCGTGATGGAGCCCTGCTTTCCTGGGGATGGCCGAACACCCGCCTGCCGATGGGAAGTAGCGAATTAATTCCTTGTTTTGCCTTGTTTGCGTGCGCAGCTTTTGCTTTACCTATTTAACTGTTCTATTTTATTTTACTTCAATTATTAAACTGTTCTTATCTCAACCCACGAGTTCTCTCCCTTTTACCCTTCCGATTCTCTCCCCCATCCCACCGGGGGGGAGTGAGCGAGCGGCTGCGTGGTGCTTAGTTGCTAGCTGGGGTTAAACCACGACACATGGCCAAGTCCAAGATCTAACTGATGACTGCGAATATGGATAATACAACAGGTTGCTGTTCGTTGACTTAATACGGATCGTAACTTGATAAATAAACTTCCTAATCTAGGGTTGGTCGTTTCCCTTAGTAAGGCATCCTCTAACCGTGGCATTATTCCAGCCACATACATTCAATCTGTTACTACATTTAAAGGAGTGTTTAGCCAATTAGTCAAGGCCCAAACTACTGCAGTTAATTCTAAAGTTTGAAGGGAATCTTGAGGTTGTCCCTCTATAATATGTTGTTTCCATTGATCACCTTCTTTCCAGACGCAAGCTGCGCGCCGTAGGCGCTTGCCTGCATCAGTGTAGATGGTTACCCCATCTGGTAATGGTTTTTCACTTACTTTGGATTTTTCTATCCATTGATTCCGTTTTAATACTTGCCATAATTTTCCTTGAGGCTGCTGCGAGTGTATTCTGCCATTATAGCCTAGTAAGGCATTCTGTATGGCAACAGCATTACGGAGCCACCATTCTATATCTATGGCGTTAACAGGTATACTGATATTCTCTGGCTCCTGACCACTGATTTCTATAATTCGCGACCTTCCTTTACGTATTAATTCTCCTATTGCCTCAGTTCGCGTTTGAATACTCGTTTTTGGCTGCACGCTTAAAAACACCCATTCTAGTACATTAAACATATCTTCTGGACTTTTGTTCTTGACAGTGGATTTGGCAGTGGCATCCAATGAGAGAGGAGAGGTAAATTCCCCTTTCTTGTTTTGCCACTGACAAATGACAGCATATGGTGAGTCTTTCCCGTTACATATGATTAAGGAGATTGGTAATTGCAAAATTTGGCGGGAAGACCATGATGAATGTAATTTTTGCATAATTTGTTGTAGCACCGTATGATGTTCTGCCGTCAGAGTTATTTTGTCGGCCGGATTTGTGCCTCGCAATAGTTTTGTTAAGGACCCAATTTCAGTGTTGGAAATTCCAACGCAATTTCGAACCCACTGAATGTCTCCTAATAAAGTTTGGAGATCATGTAATGTATGTAGTTGAGTAGTAAGCTCTGTTTTTTGTGGCTGAATTTTTGAATTCGTGATGGACCATCCAAGATATTTCCATGGGATAGTATGCTGCACTTTTTCTGGTGCAATAATAAGTCCCTTTTGTGATAAGAGAGAGGTTAATTGTTGCAATGTGTTTTCAGAAAATGGTTTTTCTTGACCACAAAGAATATCGTCCATATAGTGATAGATTATCATGTTTGGCCATTGAGTTCGGAGCGGCTGTAGTGCCCATGCCACATAAAGTTTACATAGCGTGGGTGAGTTTTTCATTCCTTGCGGCAAAACGATCCATTCGTATCGTTCTGCTGGTGCAGCTTTGTTTACAGCAGGTACAGAGAAGGCAAAACGCTGTGTGTCTTGTGGGTGTAATGGAATAGTAAAAAAACAGTCTTTTAAGTCAACTATCAATATGTGCCATCCATCTGGCAACATACTGGGAGATGGCATTCCGGGTTGTAATGCACTCATAGATTGCATTTGATCATTGACTTTACGTAAATCATGTAAAAGTCGCCACTTTCCATTCTTTTTTGGGATTACAAAAATGGGCGTATTCCAAGGACTAACAGAGGGTTTAATATGCCCAGCAGCAAGTTGCTCGGAAACCAATTGTTTAGCAATTTGCAGTCGCTCTTTAGTCATGGGCCACTGGTCAACCCACACAGGCTCATTCGAAGTCCAATTCAATGGTGGGTTGGGCGGCTGCTCTCCAGCGCCCATGACTAAAAATTTTTTGTAGTCAAAACAGCTCCAATTTGGCCTAAAACATCTCGGCCGATTAAGGCTTCCAGTGTCCCAGGCAAAGGTAACACATACACTTTAAGATTGGCTTGTTGGCCCTCGGGAAATTGCAAATGTACTGATTGCTTGCTGATATAGGGAGTAGATTGTCCCCCAACACCTGCAATAGATGATGTTGGTAGCTCTACCGCCCAATTTGTAGGCCACACCTCACGGCTGATGATTGTAACATCAGCTCCAGTGTCTAACATTGCTTTAATCTGTTGTGACCTTCCATGTTGTGACATAGTTATTTTCATTGTAGGGCGTTGGTCCATTTTTGCAGTAAAAAAGACTGCAGGTCCGGTAGATCCGAAACCGCGATCACCTCGATAGGCATTTGATTGTGGTAATTGGTTTAGCGAGTTATTTATAGCAACTATTTGTGCAATTTTGCTACCTTTAGGGATGAATATAGGTGGACAAACAGTGTAGACCATAATGTGAATGCGACCTGTGTAGTCAGCATCAATTACTCCAGGTAGCACAATAAGTCCTTTTACAGAGGCGGAAGAGCGGCCTAATAGCAATCCTCCAATAGTACTATTTTGGTGAAAGAGGGGCCCCATCACATTGCTAGGAATTTTTTGGACATTGGAATCAATAAGGGTGACATCTATTGTGGTTTCTATATTGATTCCCAGACTCCCTCGGGTTGTGGGTGGGTGCTGCTGTAAAAAACCCGTGTCTCGTTTTGAGGGTTCACTTGTGTCTGCGCGTGGCCTCTCTCTGCGCTCTGCTCCCTGTTTCCCATACAGACTTTGGTGGCATGGCTATCCCTTTGACATTTGTCACACCAAACTGTAGCACGACAATTTAGTCTTATATGTCCCGACTCTCCACAGCGGTGACATTTTCCTCGAAAAGGTTGATTAGATGTTTGCCCAGGCCTTTGTCCAGTAGGGTGACTTCGTTTTTTCTGCACAAATGCGGCTAATGGTTGTATTACTTCGCGAACGGCTCCTTGAACAGCAGCGGCGACGGTATTTCCTTGTCGGTGTGCCTCAGCTCTTTCTACTCGGAGGAGCATTTCTTCTACACCCGCACCTTTTGGTAATGTAGCTAATATTTGCTTTGTGGTTTTGTTAGCATTATCAAAGGCTAATACTTTAAACATTTGCTCTTTATT
The DNA here is from genome assembly GCA_020745775.1 of Theristicus caerulescens. Lineage (NCBI taxonomy): Eukaryota > Metazoa > Chordata > Aves > Pelecaniformes > Threskiornithidae > Theristicus > Theristicus caerulescens. The sequence goes on from JAJGSR010000047.1 coordinate 102,441, forward strand.
TTCTTCAGATAAATCAGGGTGATTCGTTAACGTTTCCCATAGACGATCTACAAAATTGCTGTATCTTTCTGTGGCTCCTTGAAGTAAGTTACCAAATGAAGGAACACTTGACCCTGGCAGGCTGAGAAATGCTTCCAACGCTAATTGGGAAGATAGTTGTAGCATGTTTGCTGGGAATGCTATTTGTACTTGCAGGTTGCTATATTTCCCTTGTCCGGTGAGCATGTCAGCTGTGACTCCACGGAGTGGATTGTCTTCCCCTTGTCTTCGGGTTGCAGCATCTGTGTCTCGTTGAATCCAAGATGATTGCCATAGTATGTATTGAGTTGGAGTTAATAACAGTCTCATTAAGTTTTGGCAATCTTATGGACACATAAGGTCGGCAGAGAAGATCCAGCTAACAATTTGTCATGTTGCCATGGATTTCACTCCATAGGTTGAAATGGTGGTACGTGCTTGTTGTAGAATTTTCCAATCATGAGGTTCCCACTTTCCTTGATTATTTTCTTGTACAACGGGGAATGCTAATGTTGTAGGGTTTCCTGTCCCATCAACGGGCTTCCATTGTCCTTCCAGAATTGCATCTCTAATAATTCCACTCCAGCGCGCAACTCTGGGGTGTGCTGATGGTTTCATTAAACATGGAGGCACGCTTTCTTCCTTCGTAGTTGTTTGTGTTTCCAATTTCTCAAGTCGTTTTAGAACCGTTTGTAACATCTCTGTAGTAACATCTGGGGGTTGCTGCAATTCTTTCTTGGAAGTTGTAGTTCCCGGTGATTCCCCAAAAGAAGGCAGCGGCGGGTACAGCGGAGATGAAGGCGCTGAGGGTGCTGACGGCACCTCCCTTTTTCCAGTTGCAGGGGAAGGTCGGCAGGGCGCTCCGCCTAAGTCAATGAGGTCAGCAACTGACGTTGCTCCCGCCCCTTTTGGAGTTTCTGGTGGAGACACTTCCGCCTCTGCCTCAGATCCTATTCCGGCTCTGCTAAGAGAAACTTCCGCTTTTTCGGGTGTTTGCACCAGGGTCGGCGGCACACCTTTTATTTCGCCCGGTGAGTTAAGACTTTCCTTTTCCCACAGTTCACTTACGTTTTTACAAATAGTCCCAGACATGCCTCTTACGACAGGCAGTCCGAAGAAGTGCACGATAGGTCCTGGTTTACTTTGAGGTTTATCAATAGCTTTTCCTGGACCCAGCATTTGAGCAGCAGCGCATGCCACTTCTCTTTCTGCTTTCATCGCTTTTAAAGTCTCTAACATGCTGTTCCAAAGTATACGAACCGCCTTTATCTCCTTTTCATCTTTTTCATCTCCCTCAATCATTTTTTGCCACATCGTCCCTCCAAAGTCCCACCATTCCGATACGGAAAATAACAGATGAGTGTCAGAAAAATGACCCCAACGCTGTCCAAGTGTAATTAATTTACACAATTGCTTCGCTGGTGCCTCTATCCCTCTCTTAGAGAGTATTCCAGCTAGCAGTGTGGCTGCAGCCTCCGTTTCCATTGCTGCGCCTAGTGAGGAACGACCTCACACCAGCGTCTGCTCTGCCCTTTTGACCCGAACAGCTCCCGTTATCCTGAGAGGTGAGGAGCGACCTCACGCCAGCATCTACTCTGCCTTCTTGACCCGAGCAGTGCTTCTCTCAGCCGAAACTTCCCACTTCCCTCCTCTAGCTGCTTACCGCAGTCACGGAGAATGCGAGTGATGTCACCCTCCTCTGCTGCTCACCGCAGTCTCGGAGACCGTGAGCGATGTTACCCTCCTCTGCTGCTCACTGCAGTCTCGGAAATCGCAGGCGAAGTAACCATCCTCTGCTACCAGATGTCTGTTGTCGGAGTGGGAGAGTTCGGAACCGGAGTAACGATGTAACCTCGATGCGAGTATGATCGTTCTCCTTTATTTCAGACAATTACAAGGCTTATATAGACAATCAGCAGAGCACGCAGTAGCAATATCTATATGATTGGTTCATTACATGTGTTCACGCGCTTAAGACAGTTATATGATTGGTACAAGGTTGCTGTTCAGGCGAAGAGGTTCGTTAGCACATTCCGGACTTAGTTGTTGTCTCTTATGTTGTTTGCCAAGTAGTCCGTTGCTGTTCAAGGTCAGTTTATAGTATCCTCTGTGCTTCTTGATACACTAAAAGCAGGATTGCTCACACTGAAAAGATCATGTCCCTTCTCACTTAGCCATTCTCCCACAGCCTGTGAAACCCCCCATGGGATGCGAATAGGGCTGGGTAGGTTCCAGGACCTGGGGGAGGCTGTGTGAAGTAGGAGGAACAGAAGGGGGACAGGGCACAAAGGGATGTCATGGAGATCATGCAAGAGAATCTGTTCCTCACCCCGAATACACCCTTTGCCATGCTGTGCCTGCAGAGCGGGGCTGTGGGACCACATGTGAGGCAGCAGGGCTGGGCCGGCACAGGACAGGGCACTGACAGGGGCCACGAAGCAGCTGCCAGGGGGTGACCCCCTGGAGTTGGTGGCTGCAAGAAAAGTCAAGAGGAAAGAGAAGAGCTTCAATTGCTGTGTTAGAGACTAAGGCTGACCAAGGGAAATGCAGGGCTGCTGCTGAACGATGACATTGATCTAATAAACAGGAGACACCAATGGGGCTGAGTGACTCAAGGCCTTCTTTGCCTGAGTCTTTACTGAAATGTTCTCCCAGGCCTCTGTGCTCAAGGAAGGGGTTCAAGGAGGAGGAGAGCACATATTGGCAGGAACCTCATGAAATCCCAGGAGGAGAAATGCCAGTTTCTGCCCCTGCAGGGGACTCACCCTGGCAATGGCACAGGCTGGGGGCTGCCTGGCTGGGAGCAGCCCTGTGGGAAAGGTCTTGGTGGGCAGGGAGCTGGGCAGGAGGCAGCCGTGTGCCCTGGCAGCAAGGGAGGGCAGCAGCAACCTGGGCTGTATGACCAGTAGCATGGCCAAGAGATGGAGGGAAGGGATTCTCTGGAATATTCCATCCAGATTTCAGATCCCCATTTCAGAGATGATATTGGCAAGCTGGAGAGGGTTCAGCAAAGTGCCGTTAGGACAGCCAGCGACTGGAGCACTTTGCTGGTGAGGAGAGGCTGAGGGCGCTGGGCTTGTCCATCCTTGAGAAGGGAAGGCTGAAGGAGACCTCATCTCAGCCTGCCAGTACCTACAAGGAGGTCATGGAGAATCCAGAGCCAGGCTCTTAATGATGGTGCATGTTGGGAGGAAAATACCACTGAACATTCATCCTGGAGATAAGGAAAAAGTTTTTCACCGTGAGGCTGAGCTCCTCAGTCCTGGGCTCTTCTTCGCAAGTGAAACCCCTCCAAGATGATGTGCCAAGTGTGGATCTGAGGCTAATTTGGCCTGAGGTACTCTCCTGACAGTGAGGGACAGAAATCAAAGCAAGATTCAATTACTTTGTCCTCCAGTGCTGTTCCAAAAGGCCTGGCACAGACATGGAAGAGGCTGAGGATCTCATTGCCTCGCTTCCCTACCCCTTGCCTGGTAACATCTGCCCCCAAGTCTCCCTGGGCCTTGAGTCCCCCAGCAGCCTCTGGGGTAGCAAAGCTTCCCCCATGTGAGAGCAAGATGCAGCCGGGGAGCACTAGTGCCAGCTGGACACAGGCAAGTGCCTGGGAGCAGAGGGGATGCACCCAAGGGGGCTGGGGGAAATGGCTGCTGTCCTTGCAAGGCTGCTGCCCTTTGTCTTTGCAATGTCATGGCAGCTGGGGGAACATAATGATCCTTGTTAGAAAGTCCAGCCGATGGCCAGTTTCTAGAGGTGTCCCTCACGGAGAAGTGCTGGGGCCAATGCTGCCTGACATCTTTAGTGGTGGCCTGGACAATGGGACAGAGTTCACTCTCAACTTGTTTGTGGATGACACATAGCTGGGGGAGCCCTCCATTGAGTAGGGGGTGGGGAGGGGAACTCGATGATGCCCAGAAATATCTCCCACATTTAATTAGTCGATAAATCTTTACCTGGAGTTCTCTGTAAAGACAAAATAGGTAGGGGGAGGAGAAAGGGCAGAGAGGCTGAAGAAGAGATGGGAAATAGGTCAATATAGCTAGAGTAGTTTTTCAGAACAAAATTTCTCCACTCAGAGCACTGGTAGGAAATGTATTTTGCTGAACAACTGCATATACATATGTGGGCAGAGGGAAATTACTGTAGTGGACTCATGTGGTCCTCCCAAATAAAAAAATAAAAACAGAAATAAATTATAAGAACTGAGCCAATATATGTGACATTCTGCAAATGAAGATTGTTTTCAGTTGTTGCCTAGAATAATTGTGAAATAGGTTTCAACTCAAGACTAAGACCTACATTCAGGTCTGGATTCATTTGCCCACATAGAGAGGCTGTTGCTGTCCGAGCTGCCCTGGGGTTACAGATGCACCCATAACGTGCTTAGAAATATGACCCAGGGCTCCCTTCTGCAGCATTGGTTGGTCACCAGGAAATCTCCAGGCATCTCGGTTGCGGCAACTTCTGTCTCTCCATTTACGACAAAGGGAAGCCTAGACAACTCGATTAGAGGTAGACATCTGCTTTGAGGTGTTTGATGCTGGGTAAGGAAGACATTGTCCCTTTCTGCACCTAAAATAGAGTGACAATTCATGCACCCTAGAGGGAATGTGAAGGGAGTGTGTCTTGCTGATTTAGGGACTCCTTCCAGAAGGGCTGGTAACACCAATATGGTGGCCATGCAGAAGCAGAGCGTTTCCCTGCAGACGGTCACCCTTCTTCTCTGTAAGAGTTGAGAGAGCTCAGCCCCTCAGCGTGTGACCGGCTGTGTGAAAGGGCGAGCAGTGGCAAGGACAGTCCTGGGCAGGGAGTGTTTTAGGGCACTGAACTCCATCTGAGACACAAACATACTGGTTTTAATGTTATAGGCCTGATTACGGCAGAACAATTCAGAAAATGTTACAAAATAAAATGAAGCAACAAAGAAATTAAGGAAACAATTTAAAGGGAAGGAAATGTTCTGCTTCTGTGGTGGGTTGACACTGGCTGGATGCCAGGTGCCCACCAAGCCACTCTATCACTGCCCCTCCTCAGCTGGACAGGGGGGAGAAAAATATGACAAAAAGCTCATGGGTCGAGATAAGGACAGGGAGATCACCATCAATTACCGTCATGAGCAAAACAGACTCAACTCGAGGAAATTAATTTGATTTATTGCCAATCAAAAGTCAGAGTAAGATAATGAGAAATAAGAACAATATTAAAACGCTTTCCGTCACCACCCTTTCCTTCTTACCGGGCTCAACTTCATTCCCGGTTTTCTCTACCTGCTCCCCAGCAAGCAGTGCAGGGGGACGGGGAATGGGGGTTGTGGTCAGTTCATCACACGTTGTCTCTGCTGCTCCTTCCTCCTCAGGGAGAGGACTCCTCACCCTCTTCCCCTGCTCCAGCGTGGGGTCCCTCCCATGGGAGACAGTTCTCCACGAACTGGTCACACACCTCAGCTAACATTGCTGTTGTCCTCTCCTGGGAACTTTTCAGCCCAGCCCAGACCTTTTCTGGCTCTTCCCCTCTCCCCTGCCCTCTCCCGAGCCCAGCCCCACAGAGCAGCCCAGCCTGGGCTGGCCCCACAGCACTGCCCACCACAGGGCCCACTGCAGGCTGCTGCAGAGCTCTGGGCACTCAGCCCATCAGCCCCAGGGCTGGAGGCTCACCATGGCATGACGAAATGGAGGTTACTGAAACTGCAGGAATCCTGTTCTCTGGTCCAGGAGATGCCGCAGACTGACCATGCCCCATCATTGTCAGTCCCCCTCCCCAGGCCAGCACAAGAGTCCTGGCCAGGGCACAGAGCAGCCTGCCCCGAGTGAGTGCCTGCAGAAAGAGCTTTATCTTTCTCATGGATTCCTCCCTGCAGGCACAGAAATGCTCCCTTGCTCTTCTCCCTGGACATCCCTTTCCCCTGGCCAACTTGTCTTGGTTCCCACCCTGTGCTCTCCACAGGGCCCTGAGCTGGCAGTGCTGCTCTGAAAAGACTAGGTCCTGCTGTTGTCCATGGCCATGGCTCCAGGGAAGCAGCAGCCGTGATGTGAACGTGGCAGAAAGGATCTGCCCACTGAGGCAGCGAGGGGCAGCCCCGAGGTGCACAAGTGCCTCCTCCTCCAGGTGGCAGCTGGGCTCGTGACTCCTTGGCCCCTCCTGTATGCTGGGGCTGCACCCCCAGCTCCAGAGGAGATGTAAGAGATGGGAGCAGAGACAAAGAATTTGCTGATAGGTTCTTTATTATGTTTACCTACACAGGGAGCCTGGCTCCATATGTACATGAGGTCTTTCAGGTCAGAAAACATGGATAGAGGGGTAAGAATAATCTTATTTAAGTGGAAGTAATCTATGAAGTATAATAAACAAAGAGAAAACCAAGACACATGATAAAAAGAGCATCCGAGCTATTCCTGAGGGTGATGGACATCTTATTGATGCTGCAGAAGTCTGTGTTCAAATAGTTTCCACAGGCCCTCCTTGATCTCTGTGTTCCTCATGCTGTAGATGAGGGGGTTCACTGCTGGAGGCACCACTGAGTACAGCACTGCCACCACCAGATCCAAGGATGAGGAGGAGATGGAGGGGGGCTTCAGGTGGGCAAACATTACAGTGCTGAGAAAAAGGGAGACGACAGCCAGGTGAGGGAGGCACGTGGAAAAGGCTTTGTGGCGTCCCTGCTCAGAGGGGATCCTCAGCACGGCCCTGAAGATCTGCACATAGGACACCACAATGAAAACAAAACACCCAAAAAATAAACAGGCACTAACCACAAGAAGCCCAACCTCCCTGAGGTAGACATCTGAGCAGGAGAGCTTGAGGATCTGTGGGATTTCACAGAAGAACTGGTCCACAGCATTGCCTTGGCAGAGGGGCAGTGAAAATGTATTGGCAGTGTGCAGGAGAGCATTGAGAAACCCAGTGCCCCAGGCAGCTGCTGCCATGTGGCCACAAGCTCTGCTGCCCAGGAGGGTCCCGTAGTGCAGGGGTTTGCAGATGGCAACGTAGCGGTCATAGGACATGATGGTGAGAATACAAAATTCTCCTCCAATGAAGAAGAGAAAGAAAAAGACCTGTGCAGCACATCCTGCATAGGAGATGTCCCTGGTGTCCCAGAGGGAATTGGCCATGGATTTGGGGACAGTGGTGGAGATGGAGGCCAGGTCAAGAACAGAGAGGTTGAGGAGGAAGAAGTACATGGGGGTGTGGAGGTGGTGGTCACAGGCTACAGCGGTGATGATGAGGTCATTGCCCAGGAGGGCAGCCAGGTAGATGGCCAGGAAGAGCCAGAAGTGCAAGAGCTGCAGCTCCCGTGTGTCTGCGAATGCCAGGAGGAGGAAGTGGGTGATGGAGCTGGTGTTGGACATCTGCTGCTTCTGGGCATGGAAACTGCCAAAGGAGATAAAACAGAAAAATTCAGAAAAGCTTCTCTGAGCAAAAATTGATTCCTTCATTGTGCAATACCTAAGGGTGCTTTTCTTTCCTGGGGGACTGTTATGGAGCTGCGAGGCTTCAGCTCTGGGTTGTGCTGGCTGAGTGTGCTGTGCAGAGCCGTGCCCTCTCCCCAGGGGCTCCTGAAGGGTCAGCCCTGCTTTACAGCAATGACCCATGGAGGCAGCAACAGCCCAGTGGGTTTGGAGGGAGGGTTCCTGGGGAGGAGGTCCCTGTGCTGCCCTATAGCGGAGGGTGAAAAGCCCAGAAGGACGCTTTCTTCCCCAGAGGAAGGTGGGAGATGAGGTGCAGCACATGTGTCTCGTTCCACTGTGGTTTAGTATTCAGACACCCCCATCCCACTTGGGAAATGTTCTTGGAAAGGGTCAAATTCCCCCGTTGCCCGTTGCTCTCAGTGCAAACCTGCGTCAGTGCTCCCATCCAGGAGGGCTGCTCTGTCCATCAGCCTGGTGCCCAGCTGCTCTGGGCTTGCACCGCTCCCAGCTGCAGGAGGACTGCACACAGAGGTTGCTCTGGAAAAGCCACTGGACTGTGCTGGGAGCAGAGGGGTCCTGTTCAAGGGGCAGATTTCAAAACACCTCTCCTTTCCAGCACAGCTCTGCAGAGGATGATGGAGAGGCCAGGACAAGGATGCTGATTGGCATGGGCAGATCGGGTGCTCTCAGACATCACCAAGGTCCTACAGGAGAGCTGTGGCCTTCTGGAGGGATGCTCACAGCCCCGCAGGACTCCCTCTCCAGCATGGTCAGGTGTCTGAAGGTGATGTCTGCTAAGGGAAGCAGTGTCTCATTGCCCAAGCACTCACTGCAGTGTCTCGAGCCTGGAAAATTCAGAGAGGGCTTGGGCACCTTGGTGCCATGCAAACACCTCCAGGGCAGCGCCCTCCAGGGCAGTGCCAGAGCAGGCACTCAGCACCCCTACCCCTTGCCCCACCCCACCACTGTTACTGCCAGGGACCCCAAGAGCAGGGAGAAGAGCAGCACAAGCAGGTGGAGGAACAAAGAAAAGCTCGGTGACTCCCCTCCGAAGGGAAGCAAGGAGAGGAGAGGTGGCCGGGCACTCAGGAAAGCCTTCTCCCTACCCAGCAGAGCACAGCACCTCCCCGGTAGCAAAAGCCCAGGGCAGTGGCTCTCAGCCCCTTTGCCCTGCAGAGGGAAGTGGCCACGTCTCAGGGGAGATGCCCCTCTGCTGTGCCAGAGCTCTGGCTGCACAGGAGGCACCTCCTGCCCTGGCCCACACAGCCCTGAGGGCAGAGGCTGTGCTGGGTGGGAGACGAGAGCAGGGGTCTTGCGCAGAGGAAGGTGTCTGCATTGGAGGGGATGACAGGGAGCTTCCCAAAGTCTCCCTCCCATGCCATTTTGGGTTGCAGTTTCCTATAGCTCTCTGCCCATGTGTCTGCTGCCTGGAGCTGTCCCTGCTGGGAACTGTTTCTCTGCCCTCCAGTTTTTCCCTGCCAGGGATCACAGAGCCCATCACCAACTCCTGTCTGCTCAGCTCTGACCTGAAGAAACCTCCCAGTTCCAGGCACTCTCGAGAGGTACTCTCCGCTTGCAGGCAGTGAGGAGCAGCTCAGACAAACCCTGCTGAGGACAGCAAAGGTGATGCTGGTGCTCTCTGGAGGTAGAGGAGGGGACGGAAGCAGTTGCCTTGGCTCCCACCAGACCTCCTGATCTCTCAGGGTGGCAGCTCAGGACTCTCACTCTCCCTCTCCAAAGGCAGCAGCGCCTTTTCCTTTTGTCCTGAAAGAGCAGGAAACTGAAAGCACAGCCTCAGGAAAGCTCTTTACCTTTAAGGGATCCCCTGCCTTGCTCTTCCTCTGCAAAAGTCCCCTCTGAAATGCCCGGGGCAGCTCTGCCTGCACACCCTGCCTTCACCCCTTCACCCTTGTCTGCCATGAGCCCCTGGGCTGGGAGGCCTCCTGACAGACCCTGCAGGCTGCAGGCTATGACAGCTAATTTAGGAGACCCTTCCAGGAAGGGCAGCTGCAGTGCCCTGCACCAAGAGACTTACCGTGTCAGGGGCTGGAAAGATTTCTTCCTTTGCAGCTCTCCTCTCTCCTCCCACTCCAGGCTGCCTTGAATCTCTCTCTGCCCTCCTCCTTCTCCCACAGCCCTGCTGCGCTTGGCAGAGGAGTTGCTCCTTGGCAGAGCTGTCTCTCTGCACTGCTGCCTGCTTACCATGAGCTCCCTCCACCCCAGGAGCCTGTCTCAGCTCAGGAGGAGGGGACCTGCCCAAGACCTCCCTTTCTCTGCCCCCACCCCACTCTGTGCTCCCTCCAGGGGTCCCTGGGGCTCTCCAGGAACCTGCTTGGGAAGAGACTGAAGGAATCACCCATGGTGCCTGGCTCACCTCTGCAGAGACGTTTCTGTGCAGCAGTGGCCTTTCTCCTCTCCGAGACACAGTTAGGTCTGAGAATCACCCTTCCTTGGCCCATCATGAGACAGGACACCTGGGCACCGGCAGGGAGGGATCTCCTTTACCCATGCTGAGGGAAGGCCATCAGCTGAGTCAATGGAGGCATCTCCTGCTGGATTTGTAGTGCTGGGGCTGGAAGGGACCTCAGCTCCCTCCCATGCCTGCCACAAACCCACAGGAGGTAGGATTCCCCTTGCTTCAGTCATGGCGACTCTTAAAAATAGGCACCTGCACTCCTTTCCTATACTCCCATGGTCATCCTGCTGTCACTGCAGAAATACAGATGGGTTCTGCCCCTTTATAGCTTGATGGCATTAGGGTACAATGTCTACTGGTGTCCATTAGAGCCTTATACACCTGTGGGTCTGCTGTGCCAGGCCATCGAATCCACACAGTCCAGTAAACCCGGTTGTCCCTTTCCTCCACCTGGCTGGAGGCAGGACCCCTCTAGTCCTGGTCATAGTATTCATAGAATCATAGAATCATAGAATTGTAGAATGGTTTGGGTGGGAAGGGACCTTTAAAGGTCATCTAGTCCTTCCCCCTTGCAATTGGCAGGGACATCTACAACTAGATCAGGTTGCTCAGAGCCCCATCCAGCCTGGCCTTGAAGGTTTCCAAGGATGGGGCATCTCCCACCTCTCTGGGCAACCCGTTCCAGTGTTTCACCACCCACATGGTGAGAAATTTTTTCCTTGTGTTCAATCTAAATCTACCCTTTTGTAGTTAAAAACCATTACTCCTTGTCCTGTTGCAGCAGGCCTTGCTAAAAAGTCTGTCCCCATCATTCTCATAGGCCCCCTTTAAGTATTGAAAGGCTCCAATAAGGTCTCACTGCAGCCTTCTCTTCTCCAGGCTGAACACCCCCAGCTCTCTCAGCCTTTCCTCATAGCAGAGGTGTTCCAGCCCTCTGATCATTTTTGTGGCCTCCTCTGGCCCCGCTCCAACAGGTCCATGTCCTTCCTGTGCTGAGGACTCCAGAGCTGGTTGCAGTGCTCCAGGTGGGGTCTCACCAGAGCAGAGTAGAGGGGCAGAATCACCTCCCTCGCCCCGCTGGCCACGCTTCTTTTGATGCAGCCCAGGAGACGGTTGACTTTCTGGGCTGTGAGAGCACATTGCCGGCTCATGTCCAGCTTTTCATCTACCAGTACCCCCAAGTCCTTCTCCTCAGGGCTGCTCTCAATCCCTTCATCCCCCAGCCTGTACGGATACCAGGCATTGCCCCAACCCAGGGGCAGGACCTTGCACTTGGCCTTGTTCAGCCTCATGAGGTTCACACAGGCCCATTTCTCCAGCTTCTCTAGGTCCCTCTGGATGCCATCCCGTCCCTCAGGCATGTCAACTGCACTGCTCAGCTTGGTGTCATCTGCAAACTTGCTGAGGGTGCACTCGATCCCACTGTCTATGTCATTGATGAAGATATTGAACAGCACTGGCCCCAGAACGGACCCCTGAGAGACACCACTCGCCACTGATCTCCATCTGGATATCGAGCCATTGACCACTACTCTCTGCATGCAACCATCCAGCCAGTTTGCTATCCACCAAACAGTCCACCCATCAAATCCATGTCCTTCCAATTTAGAGAGAAGGATATTGTGGGGGACCGTGCCAAAGGCCTTACAGAAGTCCAGATCAATGACATCCACTTGAGTGGAGAAAGCTCAGATTTGAACAGGGCTGCAGTAAGGTGGCAGATGAGAGAAATGGTGGGGTCAGAGGGTATGGATGAAGACTGTTCATAAAGTGTTTGACAGAAAGGGTCAGACATAGTCTCCATTAGGAGATGCTCAGGATCAATATCAATTGGAAACTGTTGATATCACTTCCTCTGTAAGCAAAAAAATAAAGAGAAGTGGAAATTTAAAAGTTATTTAGTAGTGGAATCTCTTCACTTTGACTACACTCCTGAAATCTCTCTAATTAACCACCTAAAAAGTGAGGAATCAAGAAAATTATGCCCAGAGACTTGGCTTGTTAGGACATTTTGCATGTTAATGAGCCCTCTGGTGCAGAGATCCTGAAAGAAGATTGAACAAGCCTCTAGAGAAATAAAAGTAAGAAGCAAACCTCCCAGTTTCTGAGGGTGTTGGCAGGCCCCATTGAGGGCGATCACTGAAGAGACCATGGAAGGAATGAGGAGAGGAGGTGACCATCCCTGGGGGCTGATGAAGCAGGAAGTCAGAGGTGATGGATACAGGAGGAAAACAAAATGTGGAGGAGGTTGTGAAAGCTCTCAACTTGTTTCATAGAATCATAGAGTTGTTTAGGTTGGAAAAGACCTTTAAGATCATTGAGTCCAACTGTTAACCTAACACTACCAAGTCCACCAATAAACCCTGTCCCTAAACTCCACGTCTCCGTGTCTTTTAAATACCTCCAGGGATGGAGACTCAACCACTTCCGTGGGCAGCCTGTCCCAATGCTTGACAACCCTTTTGGTGAAGAAAGTTTTCCTAATATCCAATCTAAACCTCCCCTGGAGCAACTTGAGGACGTTTCCTCTTGTCCTATCCCTTGTTACTTGGGAGAAGAGACCTTGCTACAACCTCCTTTCAGGCAGTTGTAGAGAGCGATAAGGTCTCCCCTCAGCCTCCTTTTCTCCAGGTCAAACAAGCCCAGTTCCCTCAGCCGCTCCTCATAAGACTTGTGCAAGACTTGTGCAGCCTTCATCAAGCAGGACAGCCAAGTCCTGACCCACAGCCCCTAGGAATGGGGATCCTTTCCCTCATGGGACAATCAGGGCTCTTCCTGGGGGCAGTGACATGTGAAGGTGTGCGACGCTGGGTGCAGGACAGCAGTAGGACACATCCCAGGCTCTACGGGGGTGAGGAGGCAAAAAGCACTGGGCCTGTGAGGATCTGGTGTACTCTCATGGGCCTCAGTGGAAGAGACAGCAGCCATAGCTGAGAGGCCATGGACCTCAGTTCTGTTGGGGGTCTCAGCTCCAACAAAGCCCTCAGCCATCCCCACCACAGGCTGTCCTACACTGTCCTATGTCTCTGCCTGTTTCTCAGCAGATTTTAACCACCCCCCATCTTCCCTAACTCACTCTGACCCCATGATGTCCCAGGCTTTACTGATGTCTCTCTGTACTCACTGGCTGTTGCTTCAAACACAAAGCTCTGATTGCCTAAGGATTTGCCGGTGCCTGTGAGTTCCCCACAACCTGTGCAGCTTCTTCCAAAGACCTCCTATTGCTCTTTTATCACCCAACGTGTCCCAGCCCCAGAGTTGCTAGGATCCTCTATTTATTTCCACATCCCAGCACTGAACAGCACATCCTCCTTCTGCCGCCTCAAAGCAAAAACTCAACCCATTTCACTTCAGCATCAGACCCCTCCCTCTCCGCTCTTTCAGGTCTTCTTCCTGCCTTTGACACACTCACGTTACACACAGCCCACTCTCCCTGCACTCCCATGTGTCTCACGAACCCTTCCCTCTTCCCCTGCAGTGATGGGACACCGCCTGCATGGTTTCAAGTCCCTGCATCCACTTCCTCTATGCTTCCCCATGAGTTTCCTGTTTCCCCAACGTGCTCTCCTGACATCTGTGTTTTCCTGACTGTCCTGTACTTGAAAGACACCATCCTTGAAGACCAGCTCTACGGAGCTCTGCTGCCCTTCTGCGCTGCTCACACGGGATCCCCCACTTCAAGTCCACAGAACAGGCCCCAGAGTCTGGTCCTCTGAGGTCTGGCATCGGCACTCATCTATTCTTCATCCTTACTCCCCTTGGGAGCTAAGACCCCTCTATTTACTGTTTCATGGACACAACAGCCAAGGCTGACACTGGGTTTTACATCCATGGCCAGCTGTTCCTTCTTTGTGAGTAACACATTCACATAAGCATCACCATAGTTGGCCCCTCTGGCAGCTGTGCTAGAAAGACTTGCGTCCCAAGACCCTCCAGAAACCTGCCAGATTGTTTGCTCACTGTTGTGGTCTCCTTCCAGGGAATGCCAGGGTTTTCTTGGGGACTTTAATGGAAGTTTTTGTCTCCCACCACAATGCCACCCTTACCAGCCTCTCCTCTGACCCACAGCCACAAGGGCTCACCCAGTTTGTTCATCCCATGGAGGAGCTTCACACACCTAAGCAGCTCCTTCACACTGGGGACACCTCCCTCCTCATCTTTCTGGCCTGTCTCTCCTCATGATCCTGTACCCACCCACCACAGCATCCCAATCATGTGAGCTGTCCCAACACACATCAGCTGTTATTCCCTCCAAGTGGAATGAAGAGGTTGCATGCAGAGCTCCAGCTCCTCCTGCCTGTGCCCCAGGCTGAGGGCATGGGTGCATGTCTGGGCTGCAGCACCTCAGCTGTGGCACCTTTGGGCTGAGAGCAGACTTGCATCAGGGAAACCTGCTACCAAGTGCCCAAGCCTCAAGTGTGCAAAGGCTTTGCTTCAGAGCAGAGACATGCTGGCAGATGGCAGCATGAAGAAGAAATGAGTTGCCCACAAAAGCAGCAAACCCTGCTGTCTCCAAGGCCAAAGAGAAACAGAGCTGGGCTGTGCAGTCTGAGCAGGAGAGGGGTTTGCTGTCTGTGGTTTCTCTGCAGCCTCTGAGGGCCTGTGGTGGAGGTGAAGCTGATCTTAGGAAGGAAGTGATGATGTTGAGAGTGCCCTTGGGTGTGGACATCCTGTGATAGAGGCAGAATGAAAATCACCAGCCTGATCCATGACTGTGACATCAAGGGCATGGTTAAATGATGGGGGAGAGAAGAACTAGCAGAGATTGAGAGGGAATGCAGACGAGTGGGGCCCCTGGTGTGATGTGCTTGGTGTTCATGCACTGCTCAGCATCTGCTGGATAGAGAAGGGACAGACCTCACGTCACTGCAGTGGTGGGATTCAGTCATGGGCCCAAAGGCACCGAATCTGTCTGAGCTGCCCTGGGAGGGGGTTCCTGTAGAGGCCCTGTGCTGTCCATGTCAGCTGCATGCAGTTGTGCTGGAGCATCCTGGCATCTCACATAGCACCACAGGCCTGTATTTGGATATGAAATTAAGAGTCAGCTGCCCTGAATTAGGTTAGGCAATGAGAGTGCAAGGGAGGCACTTGGCAAAACTGCCACTATAATTGAAGGACATGTAGAAAATACAGGTGATGGAGAAGAGAAAGTGAGAGACTTAGCTCTCCCTATGGCACATGACTCCATTTGGTCAGCTGAAGACCTCGATAGGCTGCTCAGGACATAAGCAACATCTACAGGTTCAGTTGTCCTATATGTGGGCATCTGCTGTCATTTCACCCGGCCAATGGAATTTCCCACCAGCCTCCAAGGTGATGCCCCCAGCTGCTGCCCTGTCTCTATGGACTGCTCCATTAGAGCTCACAGTTACCAGCATGCATCTTGGTCACCTCTGGCCCCTCAAATGTCACCAGGTGTTTGTGTCTGAGCAGCTCACTCCTGGTCTCCATCTCCAGTAATGAGCATGGGAGCTGAGAGAAGCAGCTCACAGGCAGGTGCCTATTTTGTGCACACCTGAACTGAGGCAAGAGGAATCCCCCTGCCTGGGGGTTGTGGTCTGCATGGGAGGGAGCTGAGACCCCTTCCAGCCCCAGAACTACAGACCCAGGATGAGATGCCTCAGCTGACTCTGCTGAATCCCTTCTCTCAGCAGGGGTAAAAGAGATCCCTCCTCGTCACTGTCTGGGTGTCCTGCCTAATGATGGGACAAGAAAAAGTGATTATAGGACCTAGCTTTGTCTCTGGTGAGAGAAATTACACTGCTGGGAGTAAGTGATGCCTTCAGGCTGTTTCAGAGCAGGTTCCCCTGGAGCCCCAGGGACACCTGGAGGGAGCCCAGGGGGGCAGAGCAAGTGGTGCCTTGGGCTGGGCCTCTGCTGCTGAGCTGGACTGGGCTCCTGGGATGGAGGGAGCTGATGGCAAGTGGGCAGCACTGCCGAGAGACAGCTCTGCCCAGGAGCAGCTCCTCTGCAAAGGGCAGCAGGGCTGAGGGCACTGCCTGCAGGCACCGAGGGGAGTCAAGTGAGACAGAGAGAGGTTAAAGGCAGCCAGGAGTGGGAAATTGCATTGATCTCACTGGAGGAGACATCTTCACAGCCCTTAACACAGTGAGTTTTTGGCTGCAGGGCACATCCTGGAGGGATCTCTTAGAGCTGGCACATCCCATGGCTGGCATGGAGGAGAAGGATGGGCTCCAGAGCAGGGCTTTCCTGCTGCACCATCAGAGGGACAGGGCATGACGGCTGCCTTCTCCCAGGGATGGCTGCAGGGTGTGAAGGTGGGTGTGCAGCCAGGGGTGCCCAGGGCTGTCCTTCTGAGCAGGGACCCTGCACCCCAGGGGCTGTGTGCTGGGGCAGGGACTCTGCCGCCTGCCAGGGTCAGCACTCAGCCTGCCCAGGGAGCTCCCCACAAGGCTACAGGGACAAGCTGTGGGTGGAAGGAGTGACCCCTGGCAGGGCAGGGCAGGGTGCTTCTGCTGCCAACAGGGTCAGCACCTGGAGCAGGGCTGCTCACAGCTCCAGATCACCCCCAGGACATTCACAGAGGGTCCATTTGAAGAAGAACATTGAGGCAACATTTACCTGACAGGGAAGGAGTCTGATTTGAGTTTTCTCCTCATGGTTGACTGGGTGGGCAGTGGGAGATGGGAATTTCTTTCTGCCTTGTGGAAAAGGCACAGAGACCCCAGTTCTCATTAGCACTTGTCTGAGCTGCTCCTTAGCTGCTGCAGACACAGAGATGCCAGGAGGGGTCTGCAGGTCAGAGCCGAGCACACAGTGGGTGGGATGGGGTCTGTGAGCGATTCATGAAAGAGACCTGGGGGCAGAGAAAGAGCTCCTGGCAGGGACAGCAGCCAGCAGCAGAGACAGAGACTTGGGCAGGGAGTGAGCAGGAGCTGCTCCCAGAAACACCATGGGAGGGGGCATTTGGGCACCTCCCTGCCATCCCCTGCAGTGCAGACACCTTCTCTGGAGCAAACCCCATGGTCTCCTCTCCCACCCCACAAAGCCTGTTCCCCCAAGGCCATGGGATCCAGGGCATGAGTCACATCCTTGGCAGCTGGACCTCCAGCCTAGGAGAAGTGCATGTGTCCTACAATTAACACAGAACAACACAGACATAAGCAACTGCCCTACAGTGTCACTGTCAGTGAGGTGGAGAGCAAAGCAGGGTAAGGAGAAGGCTCCACAGCATGCTCATCTGCCTTTCTCTTCTTGCTTTGTTTTTTTTGAGCATTGCAGTTTTCTTCCCAGTTTCCTCACCATTCTGCACTGCTCTTGCTCTCTGGGGTTGAGGTGGGGCTGCAGGTCAGCTTCCGTTCTGACACCAGCTCTGAGGGTCCTGCCCTGGAGGTGTCTTCATGGGAACCAGGTGCCCAAGCTGTGAGGCACCATGTCATTCAGTTGGTTGTGTTGCGAAATTATCTGAAACATTCCTCATTCAGCTCAGGGAGGGGGATTGCTATGAGAAATGGTGTGGGCTTTACCTCTAAGAAGTCTCCCCTAACTTGTAATTGTGTTTTCCTTCTTGGACAGGTCCCCATGCCCACAGAGAACAAATGTCCAACAGCAGCTCCATCACCCAGTTCCTCCTCCTGGCATTCGCAGACACACGGGAGCTGCAGCTCTTGCACTTCTGGCTCTTCCTGGCCATCTACCTGGCTGCCCTCCTGGGCAACGGCCTCATCATCACTGCCATCGCCTGCGACCACCGCCTCCACACCCCCATGTACTTCTTCCTCCTCAACCTCTCCATTCTTGACCTGGCCTCCATCTCCACCACTCTCCCCAAATCCATGGCCAATTCCCTCTGGGACACCAGAGACATCTCCTATGCAGGATGTGCTGCCCAAGTCTTTTTGTTTGTCTTTTTCATTTCAGCAGAGTTTTCTCTTCTCACCGTCATGGCCTATGACCGCTATGTTGCCATCTGCAAACCCCTGCACTACGGGACCCTCCTGGGCAGCAGAGCTTGTGTCCACATGGCAGCAGCTGCCTGGGGCAGTGTTTTTCCCTATGCTGTGCTGCACACTGCCAATACATTTTCACTCCCCCTCTGCCAAGGCAATGCTGTGGACCAGTTCTTCTGTGAAATCCCCCAGATCCTCAAGCTCTCCTGCTCAGATGCCTACCTCAGGGAGGTTGGGCTTATCGTGGTTAGTCTCTTTGTGGACTTTGGCTGTTTTGTTTTCATTGTGGTGTCCTATGTGCAGATCTTCAGGGCCGTGCTGAGGATCCCCTCTGAGCAGGGACGCCACAAAGCCTTTTCCACGTGCCTCCCTCACCTGGCCGTGGTCTCCTTGTTTATCAGCATGGCAGTGTTTGCCTACCTGAAGCCCCCCTCCATCTCCTCCCCATCCCTGGATCTGATGGTGGCAGTTCTGTACTCAGTGTTGCCTCCAGCAGTGAACCCCCTCATCTACAGCCTGAGGAACCAGGAGCTCAAGGATGCAGTGTGGAAACTGGTGACTGGATGTTTTTAAGCAGCAATAAACTGCCCATCTTCTTCTCTATATCACTCACAATGTAAAGCACTATAGGACCAGCCTGTCTTTGGTAGTTGGTTTTGATTGGTTTGCTTTGGTTTTTAACTTTTCTTAGTTGTAATAATGTTGTCCACAAAGAAATGTCGTTATTCATACCATTCCTAAGTCAGTACCTACCTGTCCTGTGTGACCCAGAGACTGCATAATGACGAGCGGTGCTTGCTGTGTTTTAAAACAAAATAAACGACCCTGCAGTGACTTGTTTGTCTGAGGTCCTTTATTGAGACCTTCCCTGGAGCTGCAGGGGCAGTGCCTGTGTGCAGAGGTGGAGGGGAAAAGAGTCCTGGCACAGCAGCACTGCCAGGCAGCACCAGCGCTTGGTCTTTCCGAGCTGCTCACTTTCCACTTCCACTCTCTCCTTCTGAGCCCTTGTGTTGGTGTCAGGCCTGAGAGCAGTGGCAGCTCGATATAGTCCTGGTGTGTGGCAGTTTGTGCCAGCGGGCAGGGACAAGCCATGGGTGCTTCTGTGACAGAGCTGACGTCCATAACAGCATTGCCATCATGAAAGGGCAGTTGCTGAAGGGTTAGGTCTCACCCACTGTGGACAGCTTCATTGCAAATGCTACATCACCCTCGCTTGGCTTTCTGGCTTGTCCCTTTCATTAGACACATCTCCCCTGTGCAGTCAGAAGGGGCTCTGCAAGCATCAGTGACGTTGCCCTCGAGAAGAAGCCATTTTTCACCTTTCACAAGGCACAGAGCACACCTAGAGAACAGGAATGCCCTCGCTGGCACACACCCCTCCGAGTTTCATCTTTCTGAACTCCCTTCACAATCACCACTGCTCTCTCAGCCTCATCATCCAACTGGCGTTTTGCCCATCTGTTTCTCTACCCATCCAGGCTGCAATGGCCTCACTTGGGTAGAAGAATATTGAGGGACCCCATGCCAAGAGCCCTGCTGAAGCTGAGGTAAACGACATCCACTCTTCTCCCCTCATGCACCAACACAGTTACTTCACCATGAAGGCAATCAGGTTGGTGAGGCATGATTTACCTTTGGGAAATCCATGCTGACTGCTTTTGGACATGTTCTTCTCTTTCAGCTGTCCAGAAATGTCGCCCATGAGGAGGCATCCAGTGGCTCACTCCTCACCAAAGTGAGCTTGTACAGCCTGCGGTTCCCTGGGTTGCACTTTTGGCTGCCTTCAAAGACGGGTGCAACACTTGCTTGTCCTCACTCACATAAGACCTTCACCAGTGCCATGACCTTTCAAAAGGGATACTCAAAGAAATGTCAGTCTTCCCCCGTAACTTCATTACCACTATTCTGCCTGTTATACAGGCTATTTAGTTTCTCTACTCTTTCATAGACTTTCACCTATCCTGATACAATGGCCATTTCTAAAATCATTTTTGCAGATGCAGACTGCCGAGACAAAGGCCCTTTCCATTATTCTCCAGTTTTCTCCTCCCCTTAACCTTTGCTTATTCAGATACCTCTCACCTATGCGACTGCTTTAAGCCTCAGGGAGTTAAAAAGCTTGCCTGTCTTTCAGTGGTCTAATTGTCTCTTTAGCCAACACTTCAGTTGTTTTCATATCTCTCTTTTTATGCCTATCTATCCAAAACATTTCTCCTTAGATTATCCCTTGTAGAAAGGCAACCTCATTAGAGGCAGCTTGCACTTAACATATGGGTACAGAGTGTGTTTTATTGTTTATGGAAACTGATCACACTTTACTTTTCTTTCCTTTCCTTACAAACAGAAAAAATTCTTCTGTGCCTGTGTGCAGGCAGTTCTCAAAGGAGAGCAGGTGGGAGATGGTGCAATGGAGCTGTAACATCCAGCTGCAGAGATCAGTGGAGAAGCCTGATGTCAGTCCCAGGGGGCCAATGTCAGCAATGGTGAGGTTTGGGAGGTGAGGAGCAAAGTTGTCCATACCCTGTCAGAACTCAAGGGACCTGTCCAGACCTCCCGAGCAGACACTCTGGATCATTAACACTTGGAGAATGCTTCTATCACCTCTTCTTTAACCTCAGAATTAATAAAAATATCCTTTAAAATAAAAAATAATTTTTATTAGATGCACTTGGAAATCTTTCTCCTTACCTACACTATGAAACCTCTCTAATTAGCTGTACAAGTCTTGAAGACTTGAAGAAAATCACAGGAAGAGACATGGCTCGTTAGGGCTTTCTGTATTTTAATGAGCCCCATGGTGTATTTGGGGCTGAGTCCTTGACCCTCAGATACTGAGAGGAGATTGAACAAACTGCTCAAGAAGTCAAAGTCAGAACAAAACCCAGAGTACCTTGAAGTATTAATGGGTCCCACTGAGGACCATTACTGACAAAGCCTCCCCAGGGACTCGTTAGAGCAGGTAATTGGAGGCCATGATTGCAGGGAGGCAAAGGCACTGTGCAGGTGCCTGTAATGCTGAGAAAACCCTTTGGTTTGTTTTATGAAGCAGAAAGGCCAAGCCCTGACCCCCAGGCCCTGGGAAGGCAGGTCCTGTACCTCCTGTGTGGCTCAGGGCTCTTCCTGGGGGCAGTGGGGTGTGAGGGTGAGCAGTGCCCAGTGTAGGAAAACTGTACAACACCTCCCAGCCTCCCCAAGCAGGAGCGAGGAAGAAACAAAGGCCAGAGCCTCAAAACAAGTTTTGCCTGGTAGGCTTCAGTGGCAGAGGCAGCTGCCATAGCCAAGAGGGCAAAGACCTCAGTCCTGTTGGGCCTTTCAGCCTTGCTAGAGCCCTTGGCCATATCTGCTGCAGGCTGTCCTACACTGTCCCATGCCTGCACCTCTTTCCCTTCAGGCTGTTGACATCCTCCTTGCTTTCCCACCTACCTCTCACCCTGGCATTTCGATACCTTCACTGATGGCTCTTTACTCTCACTGGCCATTCCTTGAAACACAAAGCCATGGACTGATCCAGACTCCCTCTGGGTCACCTCTTGCACCACAAGGCTACCCTTTCAGTGACATTTCTTTTTTCTCACATCCAGTCTGAACCTTCCAAGCTGCTCTTTGTGGAGGCTTCCTTCTCTTCCCACTACCAGGAAAAGCTCCATCACCTCTGAGGCCACCCTTCAAGCAGTTGCACGCTACTACTATAGTGCACTGAGCCTCCACTTCAGCAGGCTAAAGAAGCCCAGGTCCCTCAGCCTCTCCACACAGGCCCCAAACCCCATCCTGGCAGATCTCCTCTGGGGCTGCTCCAGTTCTTCCCCACTCCTCCAGTCCAGGGAGCCCCACACCCAGACACACTAGTCCAGACGTGGCCACACCAGCGCTGAGTGAAGGGGGGCGATAACACCCTGGTCTGGGTGGCCACAGTCCTCCCAATGCAGCCCTGTGTGTAGCTGGCCTTAGTCACTGGCTGTAGTGTTTGCTCTATCAAATGGCATTTTAAATGGTACCTCACAGAGTCTGCGTGCCTTTCTGACTGGGGACGTGACAAACCAGAACCTCCAGGTACAAAGCAACACCCAAGTCAGGAGCCTGCTGCTGCCTATCAGGTTCTCAGGCAGAAGTGATGTCATAGTCAACACCCCAGCCGTGTGTCTGCTGATGGCCAATGACCCAAAGAGACTGGAGATTCCAGGGACCTCACGCTCACTTTCATGGCCATGTGCCTCCTACTGGCCTATGAGCTTCTCAGACATCACTGATGTCATCATAATAGCCCAACCCATCAGCTGCCTTCTGGCCTACCAACTGGACAGACAAAAGGAACCTCACTATTATCTTCCAAGCCACGTGCCTGCTGCTGGCCTTTCAGCTCCTCCAGTAGACACAACCAAGCCACGTACCTGCTGCTGTCCCATCAGGTGCTCAGGTGGAAGGGATGTGACAGCCCATATCCAATCCCTCTTCCTGCATGGGCCTACCAGGTCCTTAGGGAAAGGGATTCCCACAATCAGCTTGCCAACTGTCAAGGACTCTTATGGAACTGGAATTGTCCCAACATTGCCGTTATACCGCCATCGTCTGGCTTGGACATCCAGCCTCCGACAGGCTGCATGCACGCAGACCACAGGGCGCCTGCGCAGAGACCAGGGCGCGAAAAGCAGAAACGCAGACTGCACACACGCAGACCTGCAGACAAACACCACAGGGCGCCTGCGCAGAGACAAGGGCGTGAAAAGCAGAAGCATGGACTGCACGTACACAGGCACATTCTGCGCCTGCGCATGGCCCTATAAAAGGACCGCACACACCTTTTGAGGTGCGGCTGCTGCTCCTGCTTCCCCTCCTACCTGGTGCACCCCTCGGAACCTGCTCCTGCGGACACTTCGACACCTGGGCACAGAGGCTGGACCGGCTGGACAAAGAGACTCTGTCGACTGGACACTGTTGGACTCGGGGTGGTCATAGCCAGTTCCCCCACGTGGCCCTCTTCTCACCCGCCTGAGCACGCTTTCTCTCTCTCACTCGCTCTTTTCCCCCCTCTCCTTTTTTTCTCTCTCTCCGTTTTTCCCCACTGCCTCCTGACCTGATTCCTCACCCCTTCATTTGCCAAAATAAAGTTAAAAGGTTGTACGGCATCTGACCGTATTCCGTGTCTTAATCTCGTCCTTGGGATCGTATCGAAACCTCCCCTGACATTGGATCGGGACATTTTAATTGGCGTCGTTGGCAGGATCCCCTGAGATGAGAGTGCCGTGCTCCCTTGTTGTGGTGTGCAGCATGATTGTGTGTGGATGAGACGTATGAGCAAGTACGAAGCGAGTGCAGAGTTCTGATCCGCGGTTCTGCTCTCCCGCGAGGGAAGCAGCCAGAGATGAACGAAGCGTGAGGATGGAGTGAATGTTGGTTCTTATTTGTTGATAATTTATGTATTAGTGTACGGTTTGGCCTCCTGAGAGTGTATAGGGGAAACTTGGATACCGAAGCGTGACCCTCTCAGGACGATATCCCCTCTGTAGGAGATGGCCGCCCAGAAGGCAGCCGATGTTTGTGATTATGTGCTTTCGCGGGATGAAGGGACAGACAAACTGCTGGACCTTTTGGAGGCGCACCGGTCTCACCCCTCGCCCCAGGGACAAGACTGGGCAAGGGAACACTGGTTTCAGTTACAGAGTGTGGTGGATAGAATAGATACTGCAGAAGGAAGCTAAGGTTAAGAAGGGGAAGGGAAAGGCGATAGTTTGTGCAGTATTAGGAGCGAGTTTGGCCGCTGCAGCGGAGGAGAAAAAGCAGAAGTCGTGTCGGATGGATACAGTGGTGAACTCCCTGCAGGTGGTAATAAAAACTCTGCAGGAGCAGTTGGAGGAGGAAAGGCGCCAGAATGCGATACTAAAAAATGAGTTGAGAAATCAGCTTTTAAGGGAAGCGGATACATCGTCGGGGGTGGAAACAACGCTCGCAGAGAAGGGGACACGGCAGCTCTACCCCCAGGGGGGTTTACAAAGAGCCAAAGAAACCGCAGAGAGCCTCCCCCACATGTATCCGCTGGTCAAGACGGAGTATGTGTATGAGGACAAGGGTGATGATCGTCCCCAAGTTATTACTAAGGAGGTCCCGTTTACCGCAACCGAATTAGCAAAGCTGAGAAAAAATTTTGCAAGGAACACGAAGGAATCGGAGACTGAGTACATGTGGAGAGTGTCGCTGTCGGGGTGGGATGGGATCTTGCTGTCAGAGAAGAAGGTAGAAGGGTATTGGGGTCCGGGTGTGTTTTTAACTACGGGCGATCGCTGAGCCCCATGGTCGCTGACTCAGAGAGCCGCGTATTGGGCCGGAGGGTTGAGTCCTCTGGAGAGAGGAGACCCCTTGGCTATAATGGGCACGGTAGATCAATTAGCGGAGAGCATGCAAAAGGCGGCTTGCCTCCAGATGACGTATGACCGGGAGCTCAAGCCCAACCTGGGCTCCCCCATGTTAATGCCTGTAGACCCAGAGAGAATGACCCCCCTGATACGGGGACTTCCCGACTCCCTGAAACCCATAGGGATCCAATTACAAGGGAGAATTTATAACACCCCCAGGGAAGAGAGGATCACAGCCGCTTCGGAGGGGATAACGACCCCTGATTACCGGAGGCCAGGGAAGAAAGAATGGACATGGGGGAAGGTAGCTCAGGAGTTAATCGATTTCAGAAGGAAATACGGCCCTGTTAGTGGACCCTCCCAAAGAACCAAGACCAGAGTTGTATGGGCGGCAGAACGAGTCAGTGGGTGGCAATCACCCCCTGGGAGGGGCCAGGACTCAGCCGGGAGGGAAAAGCCCCTGCACCGACAGGGACTGTGGCAGTTGGGGCTTCAGAAGGGCATCCCCCAAGATTTAATGGACGGGCTCCCAACCAAAAACTTAGAGCAGCTCATGCGGAGGTGGTCAGAGCAAGGGGCCACTTTGAGGCCAACTCCTAGCCCCCCCATTCCTGATAAATTTCATGGGGAAACTGGCCGGGGAAGAGAAGGCGGCAGAAAACTAAAACCTCCGCCCCCTGAAGGTGAGGGGGAGGGCGGAGGATGGATGTTTGTAAGACAGCTCACCTGCAATGCAAAGGGAGACTTGCTCCTCACGGTAGCAGTAGGGCTGAGGAAAAGATCGGTAACCTTTTTGATCGACACAGGGGTGCAAATTACAGCACTGAGGCGGGCTGAAGCAGAGCAATGCGGGATCTCGATCCCCTCTAAAAATCTGATTGTTTTAAATGCTCTGGGAAAGACACAAGCAGTACCTATGACCCCAGTGTCACTATGGTTACCAGAGGAGGACGGCCCCGTTACCACTATGGTGGCCATAGGATCTTTTCAAATGAACCTTTTAGGCATAGACGTTTTAAAGGGTAGACAGTGGCATGACACCCGGGGGAATTCGTGGTCTTTCGGCGTCCCCCAAATCAGGCAGTTAGCCAAAGCCCCCGGTGTGGAGGTGCGGCTGCTGCAAACAGCGCCTACCCTCCCCCCTTCTAAATTAACAAACGTAAAACCCTACCCGCTACCGATAGGAGCCAGGGACGGAATCGCCCCAGTTCTGGAGGACTTAAAGGGACAAGGGATTATAGTTCCCACTCACTCCCCCTTTAACTCCCCTGTTTGGCCGGTCCGAAAACCAAAAGGCAAATGGAGATTAACGATAGATAAATGGAGGCTGAATGCTAACACCGGCCCATTAACAGCTGCTGTACCGAACATTGCCGAGCTTATAGCTGCCATCCAAGAGCAGTCACACCCTATTATGGCAACCATTGATGTTAAGGACATGTTCTTTATGGTCCCACTGCACCCGCAGGACCGGGACCGCTTTGCCTTTACCCGGGGCGGGGCAACAGTACACCTTCACACGGCTCCCTCAGGGATACGAGCACTCCCCCACTTTAGCCCACCACGCCCTAGCACAAGAGCTGGAAGCGATTCCCCTAAGGGCAGGGGTGAAAATTTACCAGTACATAGACGATGTGCTTATAGGGGGGAATCAGGCAGAGGAGGTCGGGGAAGTCCAGAAGGACATTATCACCCACTTAGAGAGCATAAGATTGATGATCCCGCCCGAAAAGATACAGGCTCCTTCCAGTGAAGTAAAATTTTTAGGAATCTGGTGGAGGGGGGGAATGACTTGTATTCCCCCTGATAGTTTATCTTCCCTCGATTTAATCAAAATGCCAGAAGCAAAAAAGGACCTACAACATGCATTAGGACTCCTCGTGTTTTGGGGGAAACACGTCCCTGATTTCTCAATTATTGCAAGACCCCTATATGATTTGCTACGGAAAAGGGCCCAATGGGAGTGGACCCCGGTCCACGATGAGGTGCTACGACTGTTGGTGTTCGAAGCAAATGCATACCAAGCCCTGGGGCCTATCCACCCAACGGACCCAGTTCAAATCGAATGGGGGTTTGCCCGGACTGGGCTCTCGATTCATTTTTGGCAAAAGGGACCAGAGGGGCCCATTCGGCCTATCGGGTTCTACTCACGCAGTTTTAAAGATGCTGAGAAGAGATACACAACATGGGAAAAGGGACTGTTCGTGGTCAGCTTAGCTTTGTGAGAGGCAGAGCACACCATTCGTCAACAACCAATAGTACTTAGAGGTCCTTTCAAGGTAATTAAAGCTGTTTTAACTGGGACACCTCCCCCTGATGGGGTGGCACAAAGAGCTTCTGTGCGGAAATGGTATGCACAAATAGAACATTATTGTGATATCTTTAAAGTATCTGAAGGTGCTGCTAAAAATCTAGTCATCCAAGAGGAAGGAGTTCCACACCAAGAGGAGAATGAGCTTCCTGCTGGATTTGTGGACATACCGCTTACAAACGACTGCCAGCACATTGGTCAGGGGTCTGTTACGTAGGAATTACCCGGCCTTTATTCTTCCTTCTCCCAGAAACGAGTGGCTCTCAACTGGGGATAAGATTGTATGATAATTGAGAGGATGGAAAGATTGCCCGCAGCAAGCGAGCTGTTGAGGTGAACATAGGCGGAACACAAAAATGGGGGGAAAACGAGTGGCCTCCTGAAAGAATAATCCAACATTATGAGCCTGCCACTTGGAACCCCAACGAACCAATATCAGGGGCAAGGGAACCAATCTAGAATTTGAACCGTATAATCCAATTACAAGCTGTCCTAGAAATAATTACTAATAAGACAGCCAATGCCATAGATCTTTTAACTCAACAGTCTCAACAAATGCGCACGGCAATCCTTCAACACCGCATGGTTTTAGATTATTTACTGGCTGAAGAGGGGGGGGGTATGTGGGAAATTAAATGTCTCTAACTGTTGTTTAGAAATAGACGATGTAGGCGAAGTAGTCCTCCAATTGACCAAAGACATTAGAAAAATAGCCCACGTCCCCGTCCAGGCCTGGAACGGTTGGAATGGCAATCTGTGGTCCTGGCTGCCAGGGGCACCCTGGGTAAAACAGTTGCTGGTATATTTGCTATGTGTGTTTGCTGCTTTAATGTTTTTACCCTGTATAATCCCCTGCTTTGTTCAGCTCATACGACATGTGGTATCTAATATGCAGTTCGTACCTACTGTCTCACCTGACGGCGTAAAACAAATCCGTGCCATTCGCCAGGCAAAACCCACCACAATAACCATTTTTTAGAACTTTTTTTCCTTTACATTTGCTGATCGTTTAACAAAAAAAAAAATAAATTGCCTATTCCTACCCATGTCGCACTTACCGGTCGTTCTATATTTGTTATAATGGTGAACTACCTCGCTCCAAGGATTTCTCAGGGTTGTTCTATAAAGTTAAATATTGTTAAGCTTAGGGAGATTAAGGAAGAAGAGTATTCACATTGGACAATATTCCTACTTGTTTGTTTGCAATTGAGCATTCCTTTACCATGTCCCATACCGCCTTTCTCCTCCACCCCTCCCCTCTGCCTCTGCTCTGCTCTGTTCCGCTAGTTCTCTCTCTCTCTCTCACTTCTCACCTCTCCTAAAACTGCAATGTCGAGCCACGGGGTGGTGTCAAGGACTCTTATTGAACAGGTATTGTCCCGACATTGCCGTTATACCACCGTCTCCTGGCTGGGACATCCAGCCTCCGACAGACTACATGTACGCAGACCACAGGGCGCCCGCATGGAGACCAGGGCATGAAAAGCAGAAAGACGGACTGCATGCATTCAGACCTGCAGACAAGTACCACAGGGCACCTGTGGAGAGACAAGGGCGCGAAAAGCAGAAGCACGGATTGCACGAACACAGGCACATTCTGCGCCTGCACATGGACCTATAAAAGGACCACGCACACATTTTGAGGTGCGGCTGCTGCTCCTGCAAGAGGCAAGAGGAGGCAAGAGGAAGAGGAGGAGGTGGAGGAGGAGGAGAAGAAAGGAAGAGGAGGAGGAGGAGGCAAGAGGAGGCAGAGGAGGAGGAGGCAAGAAGGGGCAAGAGTAGGGGAGAGGAAGAGGAGGAGGAAAAGCAAGGTAGAGGAGAGAGGAGAAGGCAAGGGGAGGAGGAGGAGGCAAGAGGAGGAGCAGGAGGCAGGAAGAGGAGGCAAGAGGAGGAGGAGGCGCGAGGAGGCAAGAGGAGGAGGAGGCGCGAGGAGTCAGAAGGAAGAAGAAGCAAGAGGCAAGAGAAGCAAGAGGCAGCCTGAGGAGGAGGAGCAGGAGGCAAGAGGAGGAGGAGGAGGCAAGAGGTGGGAAGAGGAGGAGGAGAAGGAAGCAAAAAGGAGGCAAGTGGAGGAGGAGAGCAAAGGAGGCAAGAGAATGCAAGAGGAGGAGGAAGAGGAGAAGGAGAAGGCAAGAGGAGGCAGCAGGAGGCAAGAGCAGAAGACTGGAGTAAGTGGAGCAGGAGGCAAAGGCAAGAGGAGGCACGAGAAGGAGGAAGGCGCCATTTCCTCTTGCCTCCTGTTGCCTGCTCTTGCTGCAGTCGCCTCCTCCCTCCTCATGTTCTTTCCCGTTGCTCCCGTTGACTCCACCACCTCCCACCTCCCGCTCCTACCACTCCTCTTCGTCTTCCATCTTCTGGCCTCCTGGTGCGCCTTGCGGCATCCTCTAGCCTCCTTCTCTTTTTCTTCCTCTTGCCTCCTTTTGCCTGCTCCTCCTTTCCCTCCGCCATCCTGATGGCTCCTCCTCGCTCCTCCTCTTGCCTCCTCCTCCTGCCTTCTCTTGCCTCCTCTGACATCTTCTTGCCTCCTCCTCCTGCTTTTCCTCTTGCCTCTTCTTGACGCCTCCCCCTTCACCTCTGCTCTCCTGCTCTCGCCTCCTCTTGCCTCCTCTTCTGCTTCTTCCTCTTGCCTCCCGCTGCCTCCTCGCGCCTCCTGCTCCTTCTTGCTCTCCTGCTCCTCTTATGGACTCTTCTTTCACTCTCTTTGCTTCTCCTCCTTTGCCCTGCCGTTCTCTCAGTCGCCTTTTACCTTCTCTTTCTCGGCAGCCTCTTGCAGTCTTCTCTTACCTCCTCTTCACTACTCTTACCTACTTCTCCTCTTCCTCTTCAATTTCCCGCCTTCGCCTCCCATTCCTCTTCGGCCTCTCACCACCTCTTACTTCAGCCTCTCTTTTGACACTCCTTCTCTTCTTGCCTCCCGCTGCCTCCTCTTGCCTCCTGCTCCTCTGGCCTCTTCTGCCCTCCTCTGCCTTCCTCTGCCCTCCTCCTTTTGCTCTTTTGTTGCCTACTCTTGCCTCCACCTTCTTTTGCCTTCTCTCCTGCTCTCACCTCCTCTTGCCTCCTCTTTTTGCCTCCTCCTCCTCTTGCCTCCTCTTGCCTCTTGGGACAGCCTCATGCCTCCTCCTCTTCCTCCTCCTTTGCCCTCACCTGGCCTCCTCTTGCCTTGCCCTTCTCTTCCTCTGCAGCCTCCACAAGCCTCCTCTTCCCACACCTTCACGCCTCTTGCCTCATTCTCCTCCTCCTCTTTTCTTCACCTCACAGCCTTTGCCCTTCTCCTTTGCCTCCTTCTCTTCCTCCTCCTCCTCTTACCTCCTCTTACCTCCTCTTGCCTTTGCCTCCTCCTGCTTCCTCCCATTGCCTCCTCTTCCAGACTCCTCCTCCTCTTGCCTCCTACGCCATCTTGCTGCCTCCACCTCTCTTGCCTCCTCCTCCTTCTTTTCCTCTCACCTCCTCTTGCCTCCTCCTCCTTTACCTCCTCTCTCCCGCTCTGCCCTCTTCTCGCCTCCACTTTGGCCCTCACCCGCTGCCTCCTCTTGCCTCCTCCTCTTGCCTCCTCCTCCTCCTCTTGCCTACCTTTGCCTCCTGCTACCTCGGCCGCCTAAGTCCCCTCTTGCTTTCTCTTCCTTCCTCTTGCCACGCTCTTTTGCTCCACCTCAGCCGCCTCCTCTCCTCACCTCTTGCCTCCTCTTGCCTCCTCTCTCCTCCTCCTCCTCTTCTTTCCTCTTGCTTCCTCCTCCTGTTCCTGCTCCTGCTCCGCCTTTGCCTGCTTTCTCTTCACCTCAAAGATGAAGAGGCAATAGAGGCAAGAGGAGGACACTCCTTCTCTTCTTGGCTCCCGTTGCCTCCACTTGCCTCCTGCTCCTCTTTCCTCTTTTCTTCTCTTTTCTCCTCTTGCCTCCGGTTGCCTCCTACTTTTCCGCTTTTTGTTGCCTTCTTTTGCCTCCTCTTTTTTTTTGCCTTCTGTTCTACCATGACCTCCGTTTGCCTCCTCTTTTTCCTTTTTCCTGAGGCCTCCTCTTTCCGCCACCTGCCCCTCCTGTTGACTCTTGTTACATTTTGGCATCCTGTTCTCTCCTCCCTTTTTTCTTGCTTCCTCTTGCCTCCTCCTCTTTTTCTTCTGTGTCCTGCCGTGTCCTCTTTTCCCCTTTTCTTTCCTCTTCTTTCCTCCTCCTCCTCTCCTTGCCTTCTCTTGCCTCATCTGGCGTCCTGTTTCCTCCTCCTCTTGCCTCTTCTTGCCCCCTGTTTCCTTTCCTTTCTCATCCTCTGCATCCTCCTAGATCCTCCTATACCTATCTCTTGGCTCCTCTTGCCTCTTCCTCCTTCTCCTCCTTTCTTCATCTTGCATCTATTTTTCCATTTCTCATACTCCCCTTCTTCTTAGAGTACCTCTTCTTATGTCTTGTTGCCTTTTCCTTGTCCTGTGGACTCCCATTGCCTTCTATTGGTGCTTCCTCCTCCTGTTGCCTCCTACGGCATTCTTTTCCCTCCTCCTCTTTTTCCTCCTCTTGCCTCCTTCTTTTCCTGTTACCTTCTCTTGCTTCCCTCTGCTTTACTTCCTGTGTTCTGCTGTGTCCTATTCTTGCCTCCACTTTTTCCCTGACTCATTGCCTCCTCTTGCCTCCTCCTCCTCTTCTTGCCTCCTGCTCCTCCTCTTGTGTACATTTGTCTTTAGCTATTTCTTCCTCCTATTCCCCCTCTTGCTTTCTTTTCCCTCCTGTTGCCTGTCTTTTTCTTCACCTTGTACACCTCCTCTCCTCAACTCTTGCCTTCTTTTGCCTCATCTTGCCTCTTGTTCCTCACCCTCCTCTTATCTCTTTTTGCTTTTTCCTCCTCTTCTTTCTTCTCTCCCTCTTCCTTTTTTCTCTTCTTGACACCTCTTACTACCTGTCTTTTTCTCTTGCCTCTGCCTCCTTATATTCACTTGACGTCCAGGAGGGAACAGGAGGTAAGAAGTGAATGAAGGAACAGGAGGGAAGGAAATGCACCAGAAGGGAAGAGGAGGAGGAGAGCGGAGGCAAGAGGAGCAGGAGGTGGAAGAAACCAGAGGCAACAGGAGGAAAGATGAGGCAATAGTAAGAGGAAGAAGAGGAGGAGGCAAAAAAAGGCAGTAAGAAGCAATAGGAGGAAAGAGCAGGCAGAGGAGGCAGCAGAAGAAGGGGCAACAAGGGGCAATACTAGGCGACAGAAGGCGATGAGGAAAAGAAAGCTAGAGGACACAGGAGAAGGCAACGGGAGGAAGAGGAGGAGGCAACAGGTGGAGGAGAAAGCAACAGGAGGTAACAGAAGGAGGAGCGAATATGAGGCAAGAGGAGGAGGAGGCAACGAGGCAGAAAAAGGAAGAGGAAGGAGGCAAGAGAAGAAAGAAGCAAAATGAGGAGAAGGAGATGGAGGCAAGAGGATAAGGAGGGGGCAAGAGGTCACAAGAGGAGGAGGGGAGGGAGGAAAACAGGAGGAAAGTGGAGGAGGAGAACAATATAGGCTACAGAAAGCAAGAATAGGGGGAAGAAGAAGAGGAGAAGAAGGAAAGAGGCAGCAGGAGGCAAGAGCAGCAGACTGGAGCAAGTGGGGCCGGAGGCAGTAAAAGGCAAGATGAGGCACAAGAAGGAGGAAGACGCCTTTTCCTTTTGCCTCCTGTTGCCTGCTCTCGCCTGCAGTTGCCTCCCCTCTCCCCATGTTCTTTCCTATTGCTCCCGTTGACTCCTGTTGCCTCCTTCCTCCTCCTCTGACTCCTTTTTCTTTTGCATCCCCTTTTCTTCTGTTGTGCCTTTCGGCATCCTGTTGCCTCCTTCTCTTTTTCTTCCTGTTGCTTCCTTTTGCCTCCTCCTCATTTACCTCCATTTTCTTCCTGTGTCTTCCTCTTGCCTCCTTTTTGTCTTCTTCCTCTTGCCTCCCATTGACTCCTCTTGCCTCCTTCTCCTTCATTATCTCCTACTCCTCTGCTGGCCTCTTGTTGCACTCTCTTGCCTCCTCCTCTTCCCTCCCATTGCCTCATGTGCCTTTTTCCTTCTATTCCTCTGCATCCTCCTGTCACCTCCTCTTCTCTCGTCTTGCATCCTGTTGCCTACTTCTCCTCCTCCTCTTGCCTTTTCCTATGCATCCTCCTATTCCTCTTCCTCATGGCTACTCCTGATACGCCCTGCTCTCTTTTCCTCCTCCTTCTCCTGTTATCTCCCATTGCCTCCTTTTACATCCCTTCATTTTCTCCTCTGCCTCTTCCTCTTTCCTCTTGTTTTCTCCTCTTTCCTCTTGTTTTCTCCTCTTTCCTCCTTCTCTTGTTGCATCCTCTTGCCTCTTCCTCTTTTCTTCCTATTTCCTCGTTTCTTCATGCTTCTTTCCCCCTTGTTTTCTTGCTCTCTTCTCTTGGTGCATTTTCTTTTTTTGCCTCCTCTTGCCTCCTCCTCCTTCTCCTTCTGTGTCCTCTTGTCGCCTACTCCTCCCTTACCTCCTGTGTCCTGCTTTGTCCTTCTGTTGCCTCCTTTTTTTCCTTCTCTTATTTCCTTCTCTGGACTCGGATTCCTCTTGCTCCTCCTCTTGTTGCCTCCTGTGCCATCTTGTTTCATCCTGTTGTCTCCTCCTTTTTTTTGTTTTTCTTGACTCCTGTGGCTTCCTTCTCCCTTTCCTCCTGTGTCCTCTTGTTGCTTCCTTGTTTTTAGAGACAGAGCACTGTCTACAAATCAAGCATTTACAAGTCCTAAGGGGGGAACTTGCACTGGAACTGCTGCAGGACACTGAGACCTGTGACCCTTCTGTGGCCAAGGATGCCTCCACCATTGTCTGCCCCTTCCGAGGATTAAGTGAGTGACTCCTATTCTTTTACACAGTTTTTGAGTCTCGATTATGATTGTTATGTTGATACAGCAAAGCATGTATTAAGATTTGACCCAATCTGCAGAGGGTCCAGGTGATTAGAAATCATAAGTTAAGTTGTATTATAAATTCTGTATTGCACTACTTCTAAATTGTACTACATTGATTCTGCTCATAGAAATCCTGTGCTATTCTAATCATAAATTCGGTGCTATGCTAATCATAGCATCCTGTTAAGAAAATAAAGCTGCATTTTAACTATGATTCAGTGCCATAATCGTTCTGCCAAGGATCCCTAAAAGAACCTGTCTGTCCCCTTTCTGTCAGGTGACACTCTTGCACACAGCTCACCACAACAGGCCACGGGAAGGAGGTGGCTCAGGAGAGTAGCTTGTAGTTCAGTGGCTCAATCTTGACATCATCTGCAAGGAGGAGGAAAGTCATCACTGCCACAGCAGGCCAAATTTCCATGCAAGATTCATAACAAAATTCTAGAGAAAAGGTCATTTATAGAAACAGCTCTTGGGGAGTCATTTGTGTTGGGGCAGCTCAAGCTGTCCCCCGACCTTTGGTGGCAAATGTCTACTTCTCCCAGCCCTTTGCAAGGAATAGCGGGCATGCAACCCATGATCCCCTGGAGCTGGAGGGGGAAAGCAGAGGGTGGCCACTGCCTTCTCACCAGGGATAATCACTGTGGGGAACGCAAGCTCCCGCAGTCATTAACTCATCAATGTCCAGCTGGAAGGTGGATCTGCAAGTGACAAACACCACTCGTTTGCTGTGGAATCACTCTTGGACCATAGGCAAAGGTCCCGAGTCCTGCAACCAGGACTCCCTGCCCAGGGAAAAGACAAAAAGGCTGATGAGTGAGTACTTTAGAGAGAGGAAAAGTGAAAGCTTTGGGAAAAAAAACATGTTCTCCATTTTTTTACTTCCCCCTCCTCAAAATATTTGCAAACAGCTCTTGGCTAGAGATGATCCCAGGCATTTCCAGCACAAGGAATACCCCTGGGACTTATTCCCAGGGATCATCTGTGGCACGGACCCAGCATCACCCCCTGTCTCTCTGCGTGGTCTCTCCACTCTGACCACTGGGAAGAGTGAAGCCCTAGGGCGTGCTGCATGCTTTCTCAGGCTGGATCTGGACTTGGTTTCTCTCCCGGTTGGCCAGGAAGCTGCTCTGGGCACATGGGGTGCTCTTGCTGTGCTGCTATGATGCTCGGGGAGGGATCCTTCCTTGGGGCCCAGGCTCTCAGGAGGACTGAACCCCTGCAGGGCGAGAGGGACCAGGACACCAGCCTACTTTGTCCAGCTTCAGCTGTCCCAGGATGGCATCAGACACAGCTCCCCAGATAGCCAGGATCTCTGGAAAGCAAGGGAAAGAGGGCTCAGGCTCTGGGCTGGCCAGCTCACAGACTCTCGGCAACTCCTTGCCCAGGCGATGACAGATGCTGGTGTACACAAACAGCCCAGAAAAACACTGCCATGGCTGTGGAGCTGGGCTGTGCCCCAATTTCAGACTGCCAGCTTGCAGAGAAAGCTGGCCCTCTATGGTCCCACTTTTGACGGGACCGAGCCATGCCCAAAGGAGCTTTGAAACTAAGGGCAGCCCCAGTACCAGCACCTGCACTCCTGGCAGCCATGTTGTGCCCTGAGCCTGGTGGGATCCTCAGGCAGGGCTCTCGTGGCAGCCCCCAGCCCTCTCCAGCCACCCCCACAGCCCAGCAATTACAGCTTTTGACAGCTGACAGCCCTGATGCCACCCCTCACGAAGGAGCTCCCAAAACCCTCACCCTTGCTGGAGAGCTGCAGGAGTGTGGGGAACAAGCAGCTCAGCTTCAAGCTGACGGCCATGGTGCAGCAGCCCTCCATCGCGCTTGCTGCTTGCCCTCAGCTCAGGAAAAGGGACGCTTTTCCCGCCTCCTCACCCAAAACTCCTCTCTGACCTGCTCCTTCTCCTGCCTGTCAGCGAGGGTCCCCCAGCGCATCCCTGCTGCCTCCTGACCCTGCTCCCAGCCGTGGAGCAGCTCTGAAGGGCAGCGGTGGGGAGCCCCTGAGCAGTGCCCAGCAGCACCCAGGCCTCGCTGGCAAGTGCCGGCACTGCCGTGGCACGGGGGAGACCTCCCTGTCATGCAGTGCATCCCCCTGTGACATCAGCCCACATCATCTGAAGGGCCATTATGACACCAGCAGGGAGATGGCACAACAGGGGAGAGAGGCGAGAGATCTTCCCTCTTGTCCTGAGAAACAGTCACCCCCTTTCTCCCAAGTCCTTTGCCAAAAATTGCATCTGCCCCCCACACCAACATGTCTCTGCTACTGGGAGCCCATCCGGGCAGGCGGGGTTTGGGGTTGGCTGCAGTCGGGCTGTTTTCAAGAGATGGGATTGAAGGCCTGTGGGACAAAACAGCCCCTCCTGTGTTACTGAACACTCTCTGCTTTGTGTCGCTCTCATGGTAGGAGCAGCACACGCTTCACTGGACTGGTTTTGGCTGGGATGGAGTTAATCTTCTTCATGGCAGCCCAGATGGGGCTGTGTTTTGGATTTGTGACCAAAACAGTCCTGATAAAACACGGATGTTTCAGCTGTTGCTGAACAGTGCTTGCACAGCGTCAAGGGCTTCTCTGTTCCTCACTCTGACCCGCCAGTGAGTACGCTGGGGGTGGGCAAGAAGCTGCGAGGGGACACAGCCAGGACAGCTGACCCCAACAGACCAAAGGGATATTCCGTACCAGGTGACATCGTGCTCAGCAATAAAGCTGGGGAAAGAAGGAGCACGGGGGGGTGGTGGGGTGGTATGTTTGAGGTTATGATGTTTGTCTTCCCAGCTAATTCCCTCAGGTACTGCATATGCCCCTCAGCAGGGGGCCACTTGACTTGGTAATTTGCACCATCTCCTTTGAAGGGATACCTTTCCTTCACGCTCAGCTGGAGCCGACTGTAGGGCTAACTGATAGAGTTGGGGCTTGGGGCTCCGGTTTAGCCACAGTCTCTGCTTGTGTGTCTTCAGATCCAGAGACCCTCTCTTCTCCTTGAGGCTGCTGAATAGGGAATGAATAGTGCTCAGTAGGCACAGGCCAGGCCCCAGAACAGTGCGACCATTTGTGCCTCTTTGGCATAGCCAGGGCCAGGACATCCTTTTTTTCAAACGTTCTGTCACTTCATCGGGATCCCACATTTGTCCGGGGCTGAAGTCCCAGACCACCAGGGGTAACAACTCTTCCAGGTACCTGCCCATATTCTTCCACATGCCTTGCCACCTATAACCACGCTGCCTTGGGTCACATCCCTATGCTGATATTTCTAGGTGGTTAACCTTTGAGAAAGCAGAAACGATATTCTTGAGAAGCACCAATAGGAGCATTTTGGTTACCCAAGGATGTTCAAGATACTGAGGAGTTGTTGTAACAAGGGAGAAAATACCTGCCCCACAGGAGAAAACGGGGAAGGGGCCATTCCCTGTTTCCTCCACCAACTGGCTCTCGGAGGAGAAAAGGGAAAAAAAGGAATTGTGAATTGTCTCCATGAGATGGTTCCCAAAATACAGGGAAGGCATCAGTGCAGAGCACAAATACCAAAGCAGGCTCAAGGCCACTGCTTTTATCATCATTCTTCCGGGCAAAACACCACCAAGTGCTACACAGCACAGCAAAAAAGGCAGCACGGCACAGATCAGATAAACCCGTGTTGAGAACAGAGAAGTCAACATCGCAACCACAACTGCTAAGCGGATGTAATAATCATAGGTTCCCTCTAATATGCTCTGGTCAAATCTTTTCTTACCCCAAACCCTTCGAGCCCCACCTTGGGTTTAACCCCGGGAGGCAGCTCAGCATCACACAACCGCTCGATCACTTCCCAACCCACAGCGGGATGGGGAGAGAATCGGAAGGGTAAAAGTGCAAAAACTTCTGAGTTGAGATAAAGACAGTTTAATAAGAAGAAAAAGAGGAGAATAAAGCAAGAAAGAAAAACAAAACCAAGAAAAGTACCTGATGCAAAAATACCCCAAGTGCGCACCACCAACACGATGGATGCCCAGCCAGTACCTGAGAAACAGCAGCCCCCTGCAAGTATCCCCTCCCCACCCACCCCCGCCACCTCCCCTGTTTGATTGCTGAGCACCACATCCTATGCTCTGGAACAGCCCTTTGGTCAGCTGGGGTCAGCGGGCCCAGCTGTGTCCCCTCCCAACTTCTCGTGCACCCCCAGCCTGCTCACTGGCAGGGCACTGCGAGAAGCAGAAAAGGCCTCCATGCTCTGTAAGTAGGAACTGTTCAGCAATAAGCAAAACACCCCTGTGTTATCAACACTGGTGTAGGAGCAAATCCAAAACATAGCACCATACCAGCTGCAGATGCAGTTAAAATGAAAGATGCAACTGCAGATGGAGATGCCATTGCAGACACTGATGCAGGCAGCACAGGTATCAATGCAGATTCCATAGCAGGTGGAGACACCACTGGGGACGCAGATACCACTGCAGATGCAGAGACAATTGCAGCTGCCAATACAGATGCAAATACCACTGCAGAGGGAGATACCTCTGCAGGTACTGATCCATGTCCACTCACAGAAGCCATTACAAGTACACGTGCAGATACAGACACCATTACCAATACAGATACAGTTACAGGTACAATTACGGGTACAGCTGGCACACGAGACACAGGTGCTGGTACCATCAGAAATACAGCTATTAACAGCATCACAAATACCATCACAGATACCGATATCATCACAGACACAGACACCCATTAAATATGCAGATACAATTAGAGTTACCAGCACAAAATATTGGAGATCCCGGTACAGACTCCATTGCAGATGCCATAGCAGATGCACACACCATTGCAGAAGTGACTGCAGATGCAGATCCCATGGCAGATGCAGACGCCATTGCAGAGACCATTCCAGACCACACTGCAGATGCAGATGAGATTTTAGATGGAACTGCAGATGGAGAGGCCATTGAAGATACTGATGCCATTGCAGGTGCCATTGCAAATGAAACATTTGAAGGTGCTGATGCCATTGCAGATACAGGTGCCAGGGCAGATACCACTGGAGATACCACTGCAGTGGCAGGCACCATTGCAGAAGCAGATGTTACTGCAGGTGCCATTGCAGATGCAGATACCCGTGCAAATGCAGAAATAGTGGCAAATGCCATTGCAGATGCAGATACCACGCAGATGCCATTGCAGTTTTAGTCCATGTTCCCATAGCATTGAAGGTGCCATTGAAGATACCACAGCAAACACCATTGCAGAGACCACACCAGATGCAGATACCACTGCAGATACCATTGCAGATACAGACACCATTGCAGATGCAGATGCCATTGCAGATGCAGATGCCACTGTAGGAGCAATTCCAGAAGCTCTTAGCAACGTGCACACCGTTGCAGATTCCATTACAGACACAGACACCACAGCAGATGCAGATGCCATTGCAGGTGGCACTGCAGAATGAATTAGCATTGCAGACACCATTGCGGATGGCATTGCTGAGGCACAATGCATTCCTCATAACATCACAGATGGAGGTAGCAATGCAAATGGCATTGCAGAGGCACATGCCATTGCAGAGGGTGTTGCAGATGCATCTAGAGTAGCAGAAGAACATCTGATTGCATGAGGATACCACTGAAGACACCATTGCAGATGCTACTGCAGGTGCAGCTATGACCACAGATGCCATTGCAGATGCATGTAAAAGTTCAGACAGAAATGCCATTCCACATGCAGACACCATTGCAGATGCTGTTGCAGATGCAGATACCATTGCAGATCCAAATACTGCATTCCAGGTGGCACTGAAGAACTGCAGGCACCATTGCAGATACAGGATCACTGCAGATACAGTAACGGGCCAAAGGACAGGTACAGCTACAGACACCATTCGAGACACGTGTGCTGGCACCATCAGAAATGCAGGTACCATCACAGCGACCGACAGAATTACAGACACAGATTCACACTGAATTGCTGATACAGTTGCAAATACAGGCACAAACCAGACACAATTCCAGATAAAGGTACAATTACACACACAACTGACGATACAAGTACAGTCTCCCATGCAAGTGCACATTCAATTACACCAACAACAGCAGCTACAGCACGTGACACCACTACCGACTGAGGTGCCATGGCAGACACAGGAACCATTACACATAAAGACACTGACACAAATGCAGCTCCCGTTACACACAGATGTGCTGTTACAGGCAGAGGCACAGATAAATATACAGATAACTACACAGACAGTCACCGACAGGGAGATGGATGAGGATGCTGATACGGATACAAATACAGTGACGGACACGGGCGCAGTTACAGAGACGGCCCCAAATACCCACAGAGATACAAGCAGAGACAGAACTCCAGATCCAGACTCCGACACACACACAGGTACAATTGCTGATACAGAGACAGCTGGAGGTACGGACACAATTACACTTACAGAGAGCATTGCACACACAGATACCACTGCACATACCGATAAACAGATGGAAGGTGCCACTGAACATACCGCTGCAGATGGCATTGCAGGTTCAAACACCAGTGCAGGCACCATTTCAGATGCACACACCGCTGCTGATAGCCCTGCAGATGCCACTGGCAAAGCAAATAACACTGCAGATGCAGGTACCACTGCCATTGAAGAAACCATTGCTGATGCCACTGCAGATGCAGAGGCCACTGCAGATACCGACAGCATTGCACTTACCCATGCAGGTACCAATACCATTGCAGATGCCTCTACCACTACTATTACAGCTCCTGATACCAGTACAGAGACCGCGATACCATTACAGACAGTCACAGCCATACCGAGACCGTCAGCGGTACAGACACCATTAGAGATGGCCTTGCTGATACTATTTCAGCTAGCGAGAGAATGACTCGTGCGCGTACAGACACCAAATACACAGACACCTACAGAAACCATTGCAAGTCCACGTGCAGATACAGGTACCATTACCTATGCAGGTACAGTTACAGGTACAATTACAGGTACAGACAGAGATATCGTTAGAGGCACAGATACTGCTGGCACCATCACAACCACAGGCACCAGCACCATCATCCATACCATTGCATAAACTATTATAATTACAGATACAGATGCACACGGAATTTCAGATACAATTGCAGATACAGGCACAAAATCCATAAAGTTCCAGATACAAGGGCAGATAAAGATCTCATTAAACAGTACAGAAGTGCACTCACAGGCACCACCACACGTATACCACCGCAGATGCAATTACAAGTACAGATACAATTACACACAGAAGCACAGACACAATTAGAGCCCATTCTCCAACGGACAGAGTTACCATTACAAGTTAAGCTATTGATACAAATACGATTGTAGACATTGAGACAAATACAATTGTAGATTCAGATACAGGTACTATGACACATGCAGGGACTCATACAGTTACCATTACAGACAGCGATACTAACATAGACAGAGACACCAATACCGACACCTGCAATTGCATCTGAAGTTGTATCTGCATCTACCACTGTATCGGCAATGGAATCTGCATCTCTTATGGCATCTGCAACAGCGCCTGCAGTTGTCCCTGCATCTCCAATGATTCCTGCAATGGCACCCGCCTCTGAAATACTATCTGCACCTGCAATGCTATCTGCAATGGCATCCGAACCTTCAGTCGTATCTGCATCTGCAACGCTGTCTGCAATGGTATCTGCACCTGCAACGCCATCTGCACTGGAGAGTTGCAGACAAGGGTACGGTTGCACACACAGCATTCCAGATGCAGATACCCTCGTAGATGCCATGGCAGATTCAAGTACCATTGCAGATGCAGAGGCCATTGCAGATACTGATCCCGTTGCAGATATCGACAGCATTGCACATAGCGATGGAGACAGCGACACCATTACAGATACACACACAGCACACCGGGGCATTATCCCCCTGCTCAGCACTGCTCAGACCACATATGCAACACCATGCCGCATATGGGGCTTCCCCCCTCCACACCCACACGTTCCCCCCATCCCGATACAGGACAGACATCGACCAGCTGGAGCCAGGACGCGGGAGCACTCCCCACCCAGGGAGAGGCCGAGGGCACGGGGTGGCTCAGCCCGGGCAGGAGAGGGCTCCAGGGCTCGTCGCAGCCCACCAGGACCTTCAGCCAGGCTCTTGGTCCTGCCAGGTGGCAGGAGGAGGAGACACCATGGGCCACAGTGGAGAGGAGAGACCCGGCAATGCCCCTCCAGCCTGCTGCTGGCCTAGCAGCAGCTCCAGCTGAAGGCACCTCACCAACACCCACCCAGCCATCAGCCTGCTGCTGGCCTATCACCTGCAGGGACAGAAGTGACCTCACAAGCAACTCCCAAGCCACGTGCCTGCTCCTACCCTATCAGCATCTCCGGCAGAAGTGACCTCCCCAGCCCTGCCCCAGCCCTCACCTCGCTGCTGGCCCCTTGCCTGCCCCCAACCTGCCTCTCCTCTGCCCCCCAGCTCCCTCCTCTCTGCGCTCTCACTGGCAGCCACTGAGCACCTCACTGCCACCTGCTGCTCCTGACCAATCAGCTTCCTCCCATGCAAGCGACCTCACCGCACCCCAGCAATGTCACCGGCCACCCCACTCCCCCATCCCCTCTCCTGGCCTCTGCCTCTGCTTCTCTGCTTTCTATCAGCAATCAATGGCAGAGTATCAATCAATAGGATGGCAGCAGTCAGTGAAAGCAGCAAGCGATCCTATAGCAACAACCAATCTTTTAGGAATAAGCAATACAACAGCAACAACCAGGTTACTACAAAGTTGTCACTAGGGAGGGAACTTATCCTCCAAATAGCAGCAGATATAC